>CAJQUW010014225.1:0-64747 GCA_907163375.1 Prostheceraeus crozeri | reverse complement strand
ACGCTGGGAAGGCCGTAGTGATAGAAAGATTCAATCGGACGTTAAAAAATAAATTATTCAAGAAATTTACTGAGCAAAGAAATCAGAAATGGTTGAAGATATTACCAGGAATTGTGGAAGAGTACAATAATAAAGTTCATTCTGGTATTGAAGAAACCCCAAAGAATGCTTCTGACGACCCTGATTTGATACGAAAGAAAATATTCGAGAATAATAATTTGAATGAGAGTAATCCGAATTTGCAGAAACTTAAACCGAAATTTAAAATTGGAGATAGAGTTAGAATATTTAAATATAAGAATAAATTTGAAAAAGGCTTTGTTGGCTATTGGACTAAAGAAATATTTGAAGTTTGCAAAATAAATCAAACTTATCCGATTACTTATGAAATTAAAGATTTAGATAATGAGGATATCAGAGGCCGTTTTTATCAAAATGAATTACAACGAACTGATTTTTAATTATCATTATTATTATTATTGGAACTAACGTTTCGGGAATGAAATTCCCTTGTTAGGCGTAGCCATAGAACCTACGGTTCGTTCAATTCTAACATTATATCTAGAAATGGTACTCCTTCCTGTAGTTTAAATAAAACATAAAGACATAATTGTCAACAATAAGTAGTGCCTGGTGTTTGAATTTGAAACGTATTGTATGTTCCCGTTCCAAGTAATTCTTTTACTTCATTTGTAGGTGGAAGCCCGTATGAGTCAAAATAATAATTATCTCCGTTTTTACTAAAGATACCTGCTGACCAATGTACGCCGTTTTGGTCTGAAGTGTGAAGATTTGTTATGAAATTTACAGTTATTGATGGAACTTTGTTCCGGGAACTGAAGGTTCCTGTTGGCCTATTTTTTAGGAATTGTAATTCGTTTCTCATTAGAACATGAAAATTCTTTATTCCTAATTCATTTGCGATTTTCTTTAGGTCGAAATTTGTCGTAGTTTGCGTTCCATATAATTTAAAAAACTCATTTATGTTGCTCATTTTATAATAAAAAAAATTCTTAAGGGACCCCTAGAAGTCAGAAGGAGGGGGGGGTATTGATTTAAAACTGTTCTCTAATGATGTCTTTCCTTACTACTTAGTCAGAAGGGGGTATTGATTTAAAACATTTTTATAATGATGACTTTCCTTACTACTGGGGGCGGGTATTGATTTAAAACTGGTCTCTAATGATGTCCTTCTTTACTACTTAGTCAGAAGGGAGGGGGTATTGATTTAAAACTGTTCCACAATGATGACTTTCCTTGCTACTTATTCGATTTTGAAATGATTTAATTTAATCTAAATTAAAAACGTTACATTGTTCCATTTTATTCTTATGAACTCTTGTTAAGAGAATATTGATTGTTTTATCTGTATTAAGACATTAGCAACATCTGTTACCAAATTTCTCAACATGAACAGCTGCTACCAGTTTAAGCTATTCAGTATGAGAGAATTCTTTGTGACCCGCATAACTCAACTTTTCACTTGAACAGCTGCTGCCATTATTCCACGTATTACTGCGTGTATTCATTCTGCGAGCGTTCTACGAGACTGTGACTGCTTACGAATCATCTGTGACCTTTATCTATTTTGGTCAATTTCATCAGCGACTTTCAACAATTTTATTTTTTATCATAATTAATTCACTACGTTTTAACGAAAATGGCACGTTCAAGCATCGCCTTTGCCGATTTGAAAAGAAAAATTTCAGACACTATTGTGAACGAAGATCAACGGAAGAAGTGTATTGAGATGCTAACAGAATTTCAGGAGAAATATCTTAAACCAAGGGAGGAAGAAGACATCCACGCATCAAAAACATTCAGAGAATTTTTAGTGATAAATCGATTTGAAGACACATTGCAAGATAACGCCATCAATATCAGTTTCAAACTATAATTTTGAAGAAGAAATTCAAAGAGACATCTTACCATCAGAGCTAACTAATTATTTAGCACATTTAAGAAGAGAAGAAGACATTTCGGCGAACAATACTGTGAAGTTATCGTTGTTAAAAGGAAGAGCTTTGACTGCAATCCGGGGAAGTGGCCATGTTTGTAAACAATTAGGTTATTCGAGAGGCTATAGCATCTTTTTAAGAAAATTTTATAAACTATATTTACGATTTCCGTTTATTAAGAACTCGACGGAATCTATATCATTTTTCAAAAGGAACTTCGCTATTATTGACTCGTATCTTCGCCATGGGAGACACCGCCCAACCCTTGATCAAATTTTAAACTCAATCAATTGAAACGGTAAGCTACTCCCAATAGATAATAGTTCTATGCCCCTTCCCTTATTTCAATTTACGAGAAACAATTGTATCATGTCATAACACATTTTCTAGTCAACATATTTTATTCGTTGTAAACGATGCTACTTGTCCTCATTGGTTTTATAGTTCTATGAGCCTTACTTTATTTTACTCATACAGAAACAATTGTATCATGTCATAACACATTTTCTAGTCAACATATTTTATTCGTTGTAAACGATGCTACTTGTCCTCATTGGTTTTATAGTTCTATGAGCCTTACTTTATTTTACTCATACAGAAACAATTGTATCATGTCATAACACATTTTCTAGTCAACATATTTTATTCGTTGTAAACGATGCTACTTGTACATAGTACTTGTCTGTGATGTGAATAAAATATTTCAAAGATGGAAATGTGTTTTCATTTTGTATCGAGTTAAAGCAGTAGCAACTACTGGAATTGTAAGAACGCCAGATGAAATGACAATTGTTAAAGCATTAGACCATCTCTTTCTTAACTTTTTATAATGCTCTAATCTTAATAATAATTGAGATTCCTTATCTTTCATATACCTAACTCTATCTTTGTGTTTTTCTTTATTCATTTTTTCAATGTTAATCTTTTCAATGTCCATTAAAGTAGAACTACGTTCATATGATAACGAAGGATATATTCTTGAGGTTCCTTCCACTTTTGTTTCATCCACTTTTGTTTCTTCCATTTTTAAATGAATATTTTGAATAAATATTTTGAATAAATATTTTGAATACAATCTTCTGGTATATTGAGACTACGTGATATTTTGAGACAACTTAAATTTTCGTCTGCCTAAATTTTCAAAATTCTTAGACCACGTGATATTTTGAGACAACTTAAATTTTCGCCCTTCGGCCACGTGAAATTTGAAATCTACCTAAATTTTTGAAATTTTGATTTTTTTGAAAATTTTGAAAAACCCCCGCAAAAGTGTGACATCCGGCGCAAGCGAAGCGAAGCAAAGCGAAGCGAAGCGTCGCGCCGGATGTCACACTATAAACTACTGGGCTGATGGTTCTTTTGTTTTTACATCTTCCATTTTTAAATGAATATTTTTGTTCATATTCATTTTTGTTTTTTGCTAAATTTCAAGAGGGGGCTATTTGCATTTTTGGTTTGCTAATTTCAAGAGGACCCTAATTTTTCATTTTTGTATCTACCTAGGTGTGGGATTCGGTGCTGAGCGAAGCGATGCGCCGAATCCTATACCCTATACTACTTATTTCTTCGCTCTTAAAATTTTGGATATCCAACAGAAAATTGGTGAGTACCTTTACATATTACTTACAAAAGTATAAGGTAATGACGACATGACCTTGAACATATTAATTTGCTGAATCTCAGCAGCGAATAGCGTGTCGATGCTTGTGTTATCTTGTGCTAAAAATATTTATAGTCGATAAACATTCGCACCAATCATAATAATTAAACAATTATTTCATCTATGTATTATCATTTGTTTTTGATAGTTAACAACCACCTCAAATGAAAAATGATCGGATTTTTTGTGCTTGGATCTATATTAATCAATTCAAAAAAGTTTCTGTTCAATCATATGATATTTCACGTGGTTTTTGTTGTTGATGTTGAGTTTTTAACGTTATTGATGTATTGATTGTCCGTGTCGGTGTTGATAATTAGTTTCTTATACATCTTCGTCATTGCTGGGCCTTTGTCATGTCAATACAAGTAGTTAATAAAAGACGAAGTGCATTATTAAAGAGTATTAGATGATGTTCCCTCGTAAATAATAATAATAATAATAAAAGAGCTCTCTTTCGATATGACATGCGCATAACGATTAACAGTAAGGAACAGTGAAGTTACAAAGTCACAATGGGAAGGAAGGAGGTAGGGGAGACCGGGGCTAGTTGTATCAATTTTTGATTTTTTTGAGATTGTGACCGACGTATTTGTTCTTTTATCCTAATTTCTTTGCTGGAACATATTTAGATCGTGAGACATAATGTACATGCAGTAGAATGAAGAAAAACTAAATACTATTCCTGTGGCAAACATTTAATTACAAGTAAAAATTTGTAACAAATTGCCCCATATACGGGGCATAATTGTTACAGCAAGCGGGGCAAGTTGTTACAAACGACGTTATAATTATATCGTCATCAAATGTTTCATTCTAATATACCAAACCCGGTAGCATGAGAAATGCATAAAAAAATATGAGGATAGTAGAAAACATTCTCAAACGCACACTCACTAAGATTTCCATATGTTTATAAGTTGCAAACATGACATACAAAAGGCCCTTCATTCTCGGTGCAGTCCGCGTGGGCCCAATCACCGCATTCAATACACTGAATCCACTTTTCACCAGGGACAGAGTTTTCAAACGTATCGCCACAAAACAAGGAGATATTTTCTTCGGATGTAACTGCCTTGCTTTCAGAGCGCTGCTTCTTCTTCGTGATACGTGCCTTTTTCGCAGGCCTATTTTCTCCCTTTTGCTTCTTTTCTTCAAACAGCTTCTTCCTTATCGGTGAACTAGTCACAATTTCGGTTCTTCGTCTTCTGCTATTAGGTCTACTTTTCCTTGGCAGAGCCTTGGAGAACGGGCGAATCATTTCTGGAGACACCTGCAGAACTGCAGTCATGCACAGACCTGGGCTTGACTCATTTGGATGATCAATGCTTTGCCGAGATGTCCCTGGCATGTCACTTAGAGAATGATCCGTTGTAAAGCGCTGCGGTAAAAGATTATCATCATGACATGGCCTATCGAAAGACAGATGAGCAATTTGGATATCTTCCTCATGCTCAACGAGAACCGGTGGACTCAAAGGTCTATCGGTTGTGTAACCAGGCAAAAATTCGTCGTCAGTGAATATATGTCGATTAAAAGGGAAAATTCCAGACACTCGAAAGCCACTTAGAATATTCAATGGGGACAAAGCTCGTGAGCAAGCATCGCTAGCAATTTTTGGTATATCATAGATCGTCATTGTTTTGCCAGGATGAGCCTTTTGCCAAGAATCACATATGAAGCATTATAATATTTCTTCGACGGACCGTAGACACTTCGGTCCAATGGTTGGAGTTTGTGGGAACAATGTGCGGGAAAAGACACAAGGACAATGCCATGTTCTCTACAAAACTCAATACAATCGTGGTTCACATGTGATTCATGATTGTCCAAAAGAACTAGAACTGGCTTTTCAGGTGAGCTACGGATAGTGGTTACAAAATGCTGCAAAAATGTTATAAAATTGGGTCCTGTCATCCATCCTGATGGATTAGCAGCACCAATACAGCCCGGAGGCCCGTCATTTACAAAATGATCCTTTAGATGTACTCTCGGAAAGACGAACATGGGAGGAACAGCATTGCCGCCGGCGCTGACAGCGGTCACTAAAGTAAGAAGTGCTCCTCTCTCTGCTGAGGTAATCGCTCCTACCTGCTTCGAACCTTTCTCAGCAAGAATGCGAGAATGCGAATACACTATAACAACTTGCCCCATCCCTGCTGTAACAAAATGTCCCTTGGGCAATGATTTTGGATAAATCACTCTACAGCTGAAAAGACTGCAATTTGCGAAACATAAAGACTCACAATCTCGAAAGCATGCACACAAGTACTCTCAAACAGATAACTGTGAATCTGAGACTCATTTGACGCTTGGAGTAACAAATTATGCAAAAACTTGAAAAATTACTCGAAGGACGGAAAACGATTTTTTTAATCTGCAGTTCACATAATATAATAAATTGAACTTCTTTCATGGGGAAAATAATGCGTCAATAAAGGTTCATCTTTTGCTAGTTACGCGTCAGATTTCGCTTTGTAGTTTTCACTGTAGGCCCACTGTAACAACTTGCCCCGTGTAACAACTAGCCCCGGTCCGCCCTAGATCACGAGCGGGAGCAGAAGAAAAACGATATGGTGTCAATGTCACGGGAGGAAGTCAGCGTGCAGCATTCGAGTTACGAAATTCCGATCGGTATTGGTGTTGAATGCACTGCGTTGGAAGCTATGACTCTTTTGTCTAAGGTTTCGGTTATGGTTGGTGGTCGAAGGCAAAAACTTGTGTAGGACGTCGAATCTATTGGTCGTGGTTTTCTTAAACAGCCGTTTGTCTGATATTTCGACTGAACCTCGCACATCAATTTGCTGGCAGCCTGGCAGTATTTGAAGCGAGCTTCCCACATAATTGGCCATTCTTTTCCTTCCTGTTGTACTTACGAACCCCCACCAGCTGTGTGCCGCATTCAGAAGGCGATTCAATATGAGAGCAGTGTAGACTTGATGTAGAGTTTCGGGGCTTGCTCCTCGGCTTTTAATAATTTTGATAACGCATAGACTGCCATTCGATTTCTTAAGCTGATTTCGTATATGTTGGTCCATTTTCAGCCGATCAGTGAAGGTAACCCCGAGCACTTCAAGGTAGTGGCATTGTGTGATATTTGGAATTTCTTCTGATAAATGCAATTTTTGCTTTATTTGACGCATCAATCACGATTTTGAAATGCTTAATGACCGGTAAAAGTCACAACAGCTTGCGGCAATTAAGCTCTCCTCCGTCAAATTTGTTTTAATGTGCGATAACTGCAATAGGCCTATTTCCTTCATTCCATACGCCGAGGCCTATAAAAATAAAAGTGCTTTAGTGAAGTTGAAAAGGAATAGCCTTAATGATCAACCTGATAAGATTTGCTTTGAGGCATGAATCTTGGAATGATAAGGCCATTTCCTTCATGGCTTCATTCTGTATAAAATGTGAAAGCCTAGCCCTCCTCTGGTCTTTTTTTGTGAGATAGGCGTGTATGAAAACCTTCTTCGTTTACTTCAAGTAAAACCACTTTTGTAAGTTAGGAACGCCTAAAACTAGAGGCTTCCTTTTCAATTGTTCGGGTACATTATAACACGGGATAGGCCTACTTCCTTCACTCCATTTAAACATTTTTGCAGTGGTAGGGTCTGATACCGGTATAGTATTTATAAAATAGGAAGGCTTTAGCCACAATGCTTCTAAAAATATAAAAGTGTTGTTGCATGCTTCTTGAAAAGTGGGAAAGCCTTAGCCCTCCCTATGGCGCACCTGGTCAGTTGGGGGGAATTGGGTCACCTAACCTGGAATAAGCACCAGGGACTGCAATCTGAGGAATTATCACTATTTGAAGAACTTATTTGTTTCAGTTGAATAAAAAAACGATGCGTCCGTATCATCTTAGAAGTAAAAAAATCTGACATTTTCATTTTGCAAGAAACAATGCTTTTTAGACCCCCTTGAAAACATTGTTGTTGCAAACTGTGCAACGCATCTTTTTCATTTGATAAGATTGTGTTGGGATCAAGAGAAGATCAGAGAAGCTATATCTGAGTTAACAAGATGATAGTATTCATGGTTGATTATTGATTCGTTTAATGGTTTCATTTTACTTTTTTTCATCCAGTGGGATGAATATGGTCAGTCATTTTCCCAATCGCATTCTGTTAATAAGCTTTTATACGATATTCCATTTTGATAATTTATTGATGTTGTAAAAGCTGCATGTACAAGTAGATCAAATTACTTGTAAGAAACAAATTCTGCAGCACATGCAGCATTTTTCAGATGTTTTGTAGATGGCCGGTACCGGTGGGTAGGCTTGCCAAAGCGCAGATAGGCCTACAAATTTCCCAGATTCCTGATGCATATTGGTGGTCAGATTTCTTCCACCGTTTTACTCTCACACTTGTTACATCAAGGAATGAAGCACGCGTCATTAAAGCTCATATGAGTCTGATTTTGATATGGATAGAGGATGATTTTTGAATATTGCAGTTTATAGAATTTATAGTCTGACCGAGTTGAAAGGACACCTATAGGCATTTCATAGTTGGTGCTTTTGTTTGCATGGGTTGCTGTGATCGCTGCCCACCACTACTATTTTCATTGTAGATTTACTTGATTAAGTCGATCTTTGGCTCTATGAAATACTACCTATATATACACGTGTATAAAAACTACAGTTTAATGCATTTGTGATAATAGCATATTTTCTTTTTTCATTGCGGGCACAATTACATGGATGGTAAGCCAGCCAAACGTCAAAGAAGTTTGTTGGACTTCTTTGGAAAGCAAGCTCCAGGTGATGATTTATCATCCTCGCCAACGTCGACTCTATCTGCAGATACGGAGCCATCATTGCCATCAATGGCCTCGTCTCAAGAGACTGAAAGAACACAAGAAAATGACGAGAAAGGAGATGTCGATGAAACCTGGTCAGCCAAACAGAAACTCATCTTCATGCAAGCTAACGAATGGCTTATTATCAAGAATGGAAAGCTTTGGGTGCAGTTTCTGTAGAGACTTTGAGACATCGAACTTGGGACCACACAGTAAGCAAGGTGTCCATGTATCGAGAGAATGGGCAGCATGCGAAATATCTGCCGTCGACAGCACAAATGACAAAGCGGACAAAGCCAGTCGCCAGAAGCATTAAGAAACAAAGTGTATAGGCACAGGGACTCGAACGCTCACTGCGCTGTGCAAAAAATTATGCAGGAAGGGAAATTGGACCAGATCGGAACTCTGTCGGCACAAATGGAAAATCGAAGCAAAGCGACCACTACAAAATGCCTCAGAACGGCATACTACATTGCCAAAAATAATCGGCCATATACAGACTGAAACATTGATAGATCTACAAGAGACCAATGGCGTAGATTTGGGTCGAAATTTGCATTCTCATGACACATGTACAAGAATGATTGAAGTGATCTCGAGCACAATGCGTCGCCAACTGTGTGAGAAGATCAGATGGAGCAAAAATGGAATCTCATTGATCATCGGCGAATCAACCTCGTTATCGAAGCGATCATGTCTGATCATTTACATGCGTTCAAAGATAACCCCGGAGGATCCTCCACTGAATGTGTTTCTAGACCTTGTTGAACTTCCTGCCCAGAATGCATCCACTGTGTTTAACTGCTTGATGACATCGCTAAAAGCCAATGGTTTTGATGACGCCTACCTGTCCTCCCATTTGATTTCCTTGTGCACTGATGGAGTCTCCGAGATGCTAGAAAAGCAAAGCGGTGTAAGAGCGCAACTGAAAAAGCAATTTCCATCTATTGCGTTATGGCACTGCTTGAACCACAGACTGGAGCTCAGTGTCTCTGACTCAATAAAGGCGGTGGACGGCATTTTTCACATTCAATCTATGCTATCAAAGCTTCACAATATCTACTCATATTCCTCGAAGATGCAGCGGCAGTTGAACGATGTAGCAAGGAATCTCCATGTTCATCTGAAGAGGATTGGCAAAGTGTTCGATGTGAGATGGGTTGCCTCATCGTACCGGACCGTCAACGCAATATGGAGTGACTATGCCGCCCTGGTCAAGCATTTCAATGAATTATCGAGGGATGACATAGTGAAATCGAATGAAAGATACACGTATTGGGGAATAGTTTCCAAACTCACGACCAAAGAGTTCATCCAAGATCTGGCACTCGTCAAAGATTGCTTAGCAGCACTTGCTGAATTGAGCGAAACTCTTCAAAATCGGACCATGACCATCAATATGGCAAACAAGCACATTAAATGGACGATCTCTGCCCTGAAGAGCATGCAATCTGGCGTGGCTAACGGACAATATGCGTTTGACAAAATACAGGAAAATCTCAGTGTTGAGGCCGAAGGAGAACACAAAGTAACTTTCATGGGTGTTGATTTGAAGGAATTTACCAGGAGAACCCAGTACCAATCTTTCAGTTATGGTCGCTTCATTCAGGTATTGATCGACAACGTGAGCGCACGACTCTCGATTGAGACACAGGAGCCATCCTTGAAGTTGATAGATGTTCTCTACCCGGAAAACTGGCCTGAAGATTATGACATTCCCTAGCTTGAGGGTGAAAACACAATCCGACACCTTTGCGAGAGGTTCTTTATTCCTCAGGAAAGAATTATTCCCTCATTCCGCGAATATATGTCAAACCCGATGAAAGTGCCTGGGCAAATTCAGATATATGGACTGGCCATGATGATCCCCGTGAGTTCCTCCGAGGCGGAACGAGGCTTTTCCCAGATGAACTTGGTTTCCACTTCAAGTAGGTCTGTGCTAACGATACAGAACGTTTCGTCCCTTCTCTTTATAGGAGTCAATGGACCACCCTCCCATCTTTGGAATCCAGCTCCTAGTCTTGCTGAATGGTCGAAGCGACACCACCATGCAACCGACAATCTCTCCAGAAAACGTATTGCTGTCATGGAGAAAGATTTGACTTCTGTCGAGAAAGTGTTCATTAAGACTACGGCTACTTAAGGATTTTAGCATTTCTGGAATGCATCCGCTTCATAGACTGGAATATTCATAGACGCTAAAGCAGTACAAAGTATGTTCCGATAAAGTCAATAGCAACAGTGATAAATTTTTGGTTGGATCTCTGCTCATCTAGGAAGGAAGTGACATGATAAATTTTCAATTACTTGTACTTTCATATTTTGCACGGTAAGTTCTATATTTTACCAGATCAGTGTAAAGTATGAAGGTAGAAATGATTATTAATTTAGCAAGTTGAGTAGAGGTACTGCTGATCAAACAAATCCAACCAAAAATTGATCACAATCTGAATTTTGTCGCAAGTTCGATATATCTAAAACAACCATTTAATCCAAATACTATGCTATGTTCTCGCCTCATAGAGTGGCCGCCCAGATTTCCGAGGTTGGTGGCTCGAGTCTCTTTACCGACATCAATTTTTCGGCGTTCTGTTGTTTCATGCATGAACTGTCCAAATGTTATTGCTTTCAATAATCTACGTGTTTGCGTGTAGAAGCAATCCATAGAAATGGATATCGCTTGCGTTTTGCTGAGCACTTGAACATTGAATATTTTTGCTTCAGAGTTTATGAGTATAGTACTTTAATATTTTGCCACTGAAGATTTCATCATCAGAATCTGCTCCTAGGAAATCCCATATTTCAGAGATGTTTTATCGTTCACATGTGCAAAACTTGTAAGTCTTGTTGTCAGTTATTGTTTAAATCTTGTTTTCTGACATTGACTATGTATATCTCGTCCTCTTAGTCTGATTACGACAGCCTATATATTGTACATACGAGCAGGTGCAACATTAGTCACTCAACTTTGAATTGTTTCTGTTTTGTTTGCTGTTGAGAAAGTTTACTAATTAATTTGTTATCAAGGGATTGTCTGCTGCTCAGGAGAGTTTTTAGAATTAATTTGAAAAGGTTTGTTATGTAGATTTTTTTCAATCTACTATTGTGCTATCGGAAAAGATTTTGCAGAATTTGATTGTTAAAGTTGCACTGATATTATTACACAGATTTGATGAAAACGATTTTTTATTCGCTGCATATTTCTGGAGATACATACCATACCAATAATTTTTAAGTTTAAGTAAAGGCTCCTAATACCCTAAAAACTTTATTTGAGGGACAATGAAATTTCAGCTAACTTAGGTTTTCATATTAAGTAGGCCCTGTCTTTCAATTGAATCGTTTGTGAGCTATGCTTAAGAATGGCTGAGTCTGAGTTTCACTTCTATTCTAGACATATCAACATCAAAGATTCAAGAATTTGAAGCTTTTCTAATATTTTCAGAAAGTCGAAATTTTGAAAATTCCAAAAATGACTTTATTTTCATAACCTAAAGGGGGTAGGGGTCAAAGTTGCAAAATAGGGCCTACCCACCTTTTTCAGTCGAGTGTACCCCTGGATGGTTTACTTACACATCCAAGCCATCCATGTAGTGAAACATTCGAACTTGTGACTTACTTTCAAATTTTGCGACTTATTGCCAAAAAGGGTTGAGAAGGAACGTATGGTCCCGGCGGAAATTCACATTTGAAGGAGGCCCAAAAAAATACTTAAGGCAGAGTTATTAGTTATATAACTAATACAAATCCGCAGAAAATTCTTATCTCTGTAAACATAGAAAAATTATTTTCAATCCCAATTCACGACCTTACAGTTTGAATAAAACTTCTTGTAATGACACCCGACGTTTCGTCGGCCTGCCGACTTGATCATGGGAATAACCCAATGCTGCTAAAACCAAAGCATTCCGAGGCAGTGACAAGAGTGCCCT
This sequence comes from Prostheceraeus crozeri, assembly GCA_907163375.1. Taxonomy (NCBI): domain Eukaryota; kingdom Metazoa; phylum Platyhelminthes; order Polycladida; family Euryleptidae; genus Prostheceraeus; species Prostheceraeus crozeri. Next base: position 52,394 of record CAJQUW010014225.1, on the reverse strand, counting down.
ACAACACATTTATACATTACAAAATACTGTCGATCACATCAGTCTGCAGCGAAATGCTTCAGGGATTAACAGCAGAAATACATGCTCAATACTGAAAAAAACGAATAATTCTGAGGCAGTTACAAAGAACCGCAAAAATTACTTGTCACAGTCGGCAGACGATGAAACGACCGGTGTCATTTCAGGAAGTTTTATTCAACATGCAAGGTCGTAAATTGCAGATGGAGTGAAATTCTGTTGTTTTTTTTGTCAACTAATGGCCAACCTCCCGTGAGACTATAAACTGCAAACATTAGCTCGGAAATTAAATGGCATGAATAATTACAGTGGTATGGCATAATTTTCTCCTTTTAATTTTGTTTGCTTAAAAGACTGCTATGCTTACTAATTGCCTTCTTTTTCATGTACAATAGGTTTTATTAAACAACCAACTGCCTAATTGTACTATATTACACGCAGGCGTGACAAAACGACAGACGGCTTGCTCACAAGCTACATATATCGAAAAGTATCAATTAGCGAATTGAATCTTTTAAGATGGAGGACATTCATGTTTATTCATCACTCAATTTTTTTGGAAATATGCTTCAATATCAAGGATCGAACTTTTCATCTCCTATCAACGATCCTGATGAATCACGCGATTAATTCTTGAATCAAATACATAATTTATTTTGTAACTTCAGGACAATTAGAATGGTTGGCTTAGAATCTGTTATTATAGAAGTTATCTATTGATGCGGTTTATTCACCTGATTTACAAGTACGATTTATTTGCTACTCACATGTCTGAATAATGTTGACGCATCATGCGCACTCCATTTAGATACTTATACATCCGCGGTGATGATCTCAAAGGATGGCAACATGTATACTATCTTCAATGAATAGAGAAAACTGCACCGTCAGCTCTTTGACGAGTTGATCCACACCCACACACCGCATGGGGAATCCGTGAACTAATTGATAGACGTAGCGCGCGACGAAGAAATGCATTGCAATGTTCGAAGTCGGGAGGCTCGCCGTCATGAAGACATGATAATCCCCTCTTAGAATAGATCAGAAAAATAAAGTAGATAATTGCAGTAGTCGGGATGCATTAGAATGAAGTCATGCTTTGTAAATAATCATTAAAACTGATTATCGTGAATACATAGTCGTGGAACATCGGAAAATAATGGCATTTCTACCTGAGCGCCTTATACAGACTTCTAAATATAGTACCCAATACAGGATTCCCGTCACGGGAATTCCTATCGTTTCCTAAGAACGATTAGAGCTACTGAATGGATTAAAGCAAGTTCGAAGCGATTGCAGCAGTTCGATACGCTCTCAGACGCCGTGAAAATTCACGCGGTTATAAATGTTTTTTCGATTTAAGGGTCACATCCGTTATTTTTTTTTTTCACTAGAATGAGTTAATTTTTGGTTATGATGCTAACACACTCGTAATAAGAAAAACTATCTACATGTATAACGTCTCTTCAACTGAGCTAGCGCTTGGTTATATCCTTCAAATGAAGCTCACATTCAGCGTATTATTTAGTTTGCTGTTTGGAAAAGTGGCAAGTAAAATCACATTTTGCAATGACCTGTATTCGGACTATGATTCGGACCAAGTGCGATTAATCGTTATGTTCCGAAGTCAGCTACGTTTTTTGTGTTGCCGAAGTTCTGCCGAAATTCGATTGACCGAATTATGCCGCACTTGTGTCGACATTCATATGAATGCGTGGTTATAAAAACATTGCTATTTATTTCATGTTAAAATATCTTTCGTAGTTGATATCATAACACAGATAATATAAATTACGATAGAAACTTCATTTGAATTGAAATTGCTTAAGATGGCCGAAGTGTCGCACTTTGATTATGACATATTGCTTCAAGGTCACTGTACACAAAAATGAAAGCACGAATTCAGTGCATGCATAATCAGTCATAAAAGTGTCTGGCCATGATTAAGTGGCCACTTGATCTCTTGAAAAGACGCAGAGATTTACGTGTTGTAATTTCATTGGGCAGCCTATTCCAACATTGAGCAGAGGAGGCAGAGAGAGGCATTAACATTATCTTATCACAAACAAACTACCTAGCACTGTTTCTGTGCAGTCGCCCCTGCCTGACAATCATTGAAGAGTCAATTCAATACAAATGCATTCGACTGAGTTCGATTGTGTTACGGAAATAATATCCATGCACATGAGTTGATTAGGTGACAGAAAGTAATTTATAGTGGAAATCATTGTCTTACAATCAGGTCATCAAAGGAGGCTGCAGGGCTCCCACTCCATAATTTGTGAAAATTTGCGCAGGCTGCTAAAATTTGCGCAGCTTTTGATTTTAGGGATAAAATTCGAAATTCTTGTGCCCTGTGTCGCCATCTTTGTGTTTGTGATTTATTTAATTGCTTCATGTTATTATCTTATTGGATTTCTAAAATATCAATGTAGACCAAAGTTTGAGCTAATGAACTACTAAATGATTGTCAATCAATATTTTATTATATCATGTGATAGTTATCTAAGAGTAAAGTAGGACATATGTAATTTAGGCATAAGGTCCTACTTATAATAATGTATGTAATTAATTGTAGGTCCTAGTCAAGCATATAATTTATCGATACTTAATAGCTACAAGTGATGTATCCAGTAATATTTTTTTAAAAACAAAGGAAAAGTCATGTTTATGATATCTTTATATTATGGTATTCAAACAATTATTTATTTGAAATCTCGATACAATATGGGCAGATCTAAACGTAAAAATCTTACGAAACAGCGAAATATATGAAACAGAATTTTTGGCATTGTAAACATAAAACAACAAAAAACAACTCTAAAATGAATGTGCATATACAAAGAGTGGCAGTATACTAAAAGAAGGCATACTCGTCGGAAGTGTAGTCGCAATTATGCAGTTTTTTAAAGGCGTTTCACGGGCCAAGTTTCCTATCGTGGAATTGTATTTAGGTACCGTCTAACATAATAGATGTCGATATAATATTTGTCATACAATTATAATAAGTTTTTGTCGAATAAGACAGAAATGTTCTCCATTAATGATGATATCGAGGATGAAATTAAAATGAATTTGTTTTGGAAATAATATGACTTTGGAAATAAGAACGTTCGAGACAGTTGATGGTTAGAAGCTTATATTGTAAGCTTATATTTCAAACTTAAGTAAACATAGCATAATTATGACGTTTGTTTTGCATGATTACTAAAACTCAATAGGCATTTTGATTTATTCGGAATGATCAGTCGATATCATGTTTTGAACCGTGAAGAAATTCTTTAAAAAACGAATATTATGTAATAGTATAAGAAAAGAACCTGTAAAACAATCAAATCGGTGTCATAGAAAAGTATAGACAAAATATAAAAATCGTGAAACAATAATGTGAAGTATGATGAAAGAAGCAAGAACTGCACACTTCTATTTCTTATGATATTTCGAAGGCTGTGAATAATCAGCGTCAACCTGTGGTCGCTTTTGGAATACTTTGTCCATAATTTTTCTTGCAGCTGCTTCCTCCTTCTCTGCACTGGCAAGCAATGCCATTGCTTGCTTTCTCTTAGTTTCGGCTCTCGATTGTTGGTCGCGTGCTTGCTCTTTCAAATCTTTTATGTCTTCCAGCGCAGCTTTGTCAGCAGTCTTTCTTGCAGCATCAGCTCGTTTTTTATCTTCCATTTCCTTCAATTCTTCTTCCTATTTCTGTCGTTTCAGCCTCTCTTGATATCTTGATCGCGCTGATAGACATAGCTCCGCCAACGAGTCAGAGAAGGGAAAAGTTGAACTAGTCCATCCGTTCGACATGAGTCCAAAAGTCACCAAAAGACCATTCAAAGTAAATGACTTCATAGCGACTTCATAGCACTGCGTTCATTCAAGTTTTTACAACAAAATTGTCAAATTTGCGCAGAAAATTGGAATTTTCTAAAAATTTGCCCAGGAGTGGGAGCCCTGGGAGGCTGCCGTATGACAAAAAGTTCTAAATTTTACTGATATTGAAATATTGGACATCAGCTATTCTACATTAAGAAAAATAGCATTAAGCTTAAATTAGAGCCTAATCCTGTGGGGTATGGGGATTCTGTGAGGATACCCACAGGTTCTCTGTGAGTATAGGGTGGGGTGGGGACTGAAAATTCAATCCCCACGGCAACCCTGGCTATTGATCACTGCCATTGCCATGGCAAGGTTACTAAACTCATGAAGATTGAGTGCAACAGCAGACTTCAAGAAGATACTTTTGTAAATGCCTCTTGCAGATGAAAGTGGCGTTTTCAGGGATGCTCAGTGTTGCGTGAATATCCCATTCATCAAGAACTGTTGTTACTGCAATTTGTATCCATCCAATGTAGTTTTGTCAACCTTTGTTTCATTTTACGACATAAGAGAAATACATTTGTCAATTATTACTTTGTATTTGCGATCATGATCTCTATAATGATCTGTTACTTCTTTATTTTCGCTTTTTCTTAGACTACCGTACCGCAATTCTCGTCAACTGTAAAATAAAAAAACACATAAAAAACATATTTAAAATATGAAGGATAAAAAAGCATTTTTTGCAACCCTAATATTATCCATGGGCTATTGTAGATATCTAAACAACCAAAATTCGTTTTCTTAAGAGTGATAGCCTACTGGGATTATTATGTCAATGATAATTTTCAGAATCTGAATAAGTCACACGCCTTCATTAAAAAACGAGCGAAACGCGTCCATAGTAATCTATATTTAAGAGTTATTGCCTGATATCATGCACTACAGTAGATATAGCATGTTTTATCGTTCATTCAGACTTTCGGTTAATATTTTCATGAATGATTTTTAAAACATGCTATATCGACTTCATAAAATGAATCCACCCATGTACACATAACCATCAGTTTCTGGTGCAATCAGCGTTTTTTTAAGCTCTTCTGCATGGGAAAATTTCCAGTGCAGTGAGATGGATGTCCAGTGCGGTGATCAGGTGATACGATGTGAATTAATAGACTATCTGATCGGCATATAATCATAGGGGTAGAATATCTTCCCTGTTATATCTAGAGTGCTGACTGTGCATGACTCGCCGGCGAGAAGCTGTAACACTCATGGCGATGGGAATTCCCCAAATTGTGGGCAGAAAGATTGAGGGTCAGTCTATCTGCATCGTGTAAACGCGAGTGTTAGCCATGGTTGGCAGTTGTGCGGCTTACAATTGTACTAAAAGAGGAGGAAATTTACACAGATTTCCTCTTACTAAACCAGCGCTTCTCCAAAAATGGATCAAAAATATTCGTCGTGTCGGCTTTAAGCCCGGTAAACACTCGCATATCTGCTCCGAACATTTTCGCAGCGAGGATTACAAGCAAGGACTTAAGCGGCGACAATTAAAACCAGAGGCAGTGCCAACAATTTTTGACTTTCCATCCCACTTGAAGACAGTGAATAAAAAACGTGCATCGCCGAAAAAACGATCTGCTCCTACCAAGCAATCTTCACGTGTATCCCTAGTCGAAAAACAACGTCGCGTATCCCTCGATCATTCGTATTCTATACCCAAAGATCCGACGGACATTATAACAAGTCTGCGTGAAAGGAATAATTCTCTACATCGTCGAATTAGAACATTGCAACAGAATTGTCGACGGAAAAATCAAGACTACAAAAATTAGATGACATTTTAAAAGGTATGTTGGATAAACGATACATTGAGCATGAAGTGTACAGAATCCTTAAAGAGTCGTTTTCCGACCTCACTAGCACCATTTTCAAGCATGAGTTTGAAAACCGGAAGAGAAATCCGCATGCCAGGCAGTATAGTGACCCAAAAGTGGTTAATTTTGCAATTACTTTACATTACTATTCTCCGAAAGCGTATGAATATGTTCGAAATGTTCTGTGTTTGCCTCACCCTTCTACACTTCGCGAATAGGCCAGCTCGATCAATTGTAATCCTGGTCATTTAGATAATGTCTACAAACATCTCAGTAACAGGGTTTTACAGCATCCACTTACAAGTGATTGCTCACTAATAATTGATGAGATGTCTCTTAAGCGAGAAACCGAGTGGGATTCCAGTTGTCGGCAGTTTAGCGGATTTGTTGATTATGGTGGTGGTCCGGTTGAGGGAGAAATAGCACAAAATGCCTTGGTGCTGATGTTAGTAGGCACTAGAATACATTGGAAAGTCCCTGTTGGATACGCATTTACAAAACATGTAAACGCGGAAAATTTGCGAACACTGGTCAAAGAGTGCATAATAAAAGCGTCAAACATCGGCTTGAGCGTTCTCAGCGTTGTGGCCGACGGCTCGTCTGTAAATTTGAGAGCTGCAGTTCTTCTAGGGTGCTCGTTTGACGTAAAGACAATGCGAACCTGGTTTCCTCATCCATACAGAACTTCTGAAAAATTTATTGGATTTGTGATGCATCCCACATGCTAAAGTTAATGCGAAATTTATTGGCCGAATACGAGATGCTTGCTCGTACAACTGGTGAATCAACTGAAAAAATACGTTGGTTTTACATTCAAGAACTACACAAATTGCAGATGAAGGATTCACTGATTTTAGCAAATAAACTTTCGGGACGTCATGTACATTATCGCAATCTTATAATGAAAGTAAATATTGCGGCACAGACTATGAGCTCGTCAGTGGCGACTGCCCTTTTTCGGACTGGTTTTTCGACAGATAAAAGGTATACCGATGGGAGGTAATTGTAGCCCTTTGCTAGCAGACCTTTTTCTTTTACACTGCGAATATATTTTCATGTCTAATCTTATGAAAAGTAAAAAGTATGGTCTAGCTAAACTTCTATCGAATACCTCTAGATATATAGACGATCTGTGTATTATTAATTATAAACATTTCGCTTCTTTAATTCCTAAAATTTATCCACCAAGTCTGGAGGCAAGTAGAAGTGGAGATAAAGATAACAACATTGAATATTTAGACATTAAAATGCAAATCACTAATACAGAAGCGGTTACCTCTGTATTTCATAAGGTTGATAACTTCAATTTTCCTGTTACGCTCTTAACATTTCCTCAAAACACTATGCCTTACAAAATAGGTATCAAAGTTTTCGCGGGACAGGTTTTGAGATATATTCGCATCTGTACACATGAGAGCGATTTTATTGAAAAAATAAATCGTACCTCCACCACCCTCATTGCGAGAGGTTACAATCGCTTTGATCTTAAGCGCAGTGCTGAAAAGCAGTTACACAAACACAGACAGACTTTATTGAAATACGGTTATTTCTCCGCTAAGCAACTTTTGGACAACTGCCCGAACTTTATTTAAGTTCCTTTTCCATATTTCCAGTTTAGTCAGTTCGAGTCATCTCGATGGCGTAGTCAATGTATCTGACTACATGTCCGAGATTTTTCTTTCGAGGCTGCTTTCTTTAAAGCAGGGCCCCGCTTGAGCGAGTTTGAACGTACAGGAATTAAGGGGCCGAAACGTGAATCTTGCTCAAGTTCCTGCTGATGACCTCTATTGCTTTTGTCCTCATCAACTTTATCACAGCATATATCAATTATCTGTTTTAGTTGCACTTCATGTAACCTGTGGGAAAGCCAGATCGGTCCTTTGGAGGGATCAAATTCTTTACTTTTCATTATCTTCAGCTTCATCTTCTCACTTCGATTGAAGCATTTGCGTAACACCACACGTGGTTGACCAGTTATCCGCATTAGAAATGACAGGTCTGTTTGTAATTGTATTTGACTGATAGCAGATTGGGATTTAGATAAGTTACAAAGTTTGAAGTATTTAAGCAGACACACAAGTGTCATGTCTATAATCACTCCTTTTTAGACGCTAATGTCATAAGTAAGTTGTTAGATTTATAATTTTGTTTAAAACGCAGTAATAAGTTATATTTTTTTTCTTCTTTCAGTTTTTAGTTAGGCCTATAGTATTATTATTTTTCTTTATGATCTACCGGAGGTTAGCCTCAACCAATTTAATTAACTTGATTTTTTGCGAGACGATATGAAATTGCCGCAATTCAAGGGCAGCGAAGCAACTTGCCATTTTATTCGAATAATTGATAGACTATTCGACACTTTGAATTCGAAGAATCCGTTCGCTAAGGGGTTCAAGTCACCATTGAGAAAAGAAAATAAAATGCATTGGGACCCATTCCTTAGATACGCGAAAGACTATTTGCTGACTTTGAAGCGTAATGACGGTTGTTTCATCATCGATACGAGACGCAAAGTCCCAGTTGTCGGATTTTCAATCACCATTTCTTCGATTCTTGAATTATCGAATCATCTTTTGAGTTATCCGCATTATGCATATGTCTTAACTTATAAATTTTCGCAAGATCACATTGAAATGCTTTTTAGCAAGATAAGACGTAGAGGAGGCTGGAACAATAATCCATCGAGTTCTCAATTCAGGTACGCACTTCGAACGCTTCTGATGACAAACTCAGTTAAGGCATCATTAAATGCAAATGCAGTGGCTCAAGACGATACTGCCGATATTCATCTACAGTTTGGAAGGAACAGCAACGGCGATAGCCGACAAGCTTTAACTGCGTTTGAGTCTGAGGAATCAGAAGAAGATTCAGACATGATATTATCTAAAATGGACTCGGTGTTCGATCTTAATGGAGCTGATTGGCGCAGAGACGTTCTGTATTATATCGCTGGCTTCGTTTCACGAAAATTGCGCAAAATGATTACATGTCCTTCCTGCAACCTTGCATTATTCAGGCAAGAAACAAAGGAACCTCTTTCTGATGTCGACTCCTTTTTGAAACGCAAAGACAACGGCGGACTCCTGACTCCTTCAAAAGGAGTTTTTGAAGTAGTCTTAGCTGCAGAAAAAGCTTTCCGTAGTTACGTCCCTGCAAGTGTGGCGGCCGAAGTGCTTCCGTCAATTAAATACTTAGACCTCAAGATCGAGCATTCTGTATTGAAATATATCAATCCATGTGAAACATTCATAAGTCTTGGAGAACACTTTGAAGATCATGAGATCGGAATTACGGAACCCCATCCTGTGACCCTTATTCGTGCTATAATAAACTGTTATTTGAAACTAAGACTGCATAAGTATGGTCGTCTATACAAAGAACGTCGCTTGTTGCTCAACAAAAGCTCAATCCGCCAAAAATGCAATAAATTGGTTCTGTTCCGCGGCATGTAACAGTGGTGCTACTATCACACATGTTTTGGATGCTGTTGTCACATCGGTAAGCTGCATTTCCTACATATTTGCTTGAGTCATTTAATTATGTTGAAATTCATTCATTAGGGATCTGATGAGTATCAAATAACCTCAATTAACAGTTAATTATTCAAATACTCTGCCATTTTTTGAATGTATTTAAGAGGTTGAACATTCCTTAAATATTAATAAATGTTAAACTAATCGTAAACCTAAGATATTGAATGAGCCTGTCACTCAATTACAGGTGCGATTTCTATCTATCATTTTGATTGTCACTTTCAGTCAATATTGTACTGTCCGACAAATCAGTCTATCTCTTGCCCCACATTTCGCGTGCGATAAAATCCTCATGCCGGTTACACTTCCCATAACGCCGTCCGCCCTCTAGATAATAGGGAAGATATATTCTACGCTCTATGATAATTTTCAGAATCTGAATAAGTCACACGCCTTCATTAAAAAACGAGCGAAACGCGTCCATAGTAATCTATATTTAAGAGTTATTGCCTGATATCATGCACTACAATAGATATAGCATGTTTTATCGTTCATTCAGACTTTCAGACTTCATAAAATGAATCCACCCATGTACACATAACCATCAGTTTCTGGTGCAATCAGCGTTTTTTTAAGCTCTTCTGCATGGGAAAATTTCCAGTGCAGTGAGATGGATGTCCAGTGCGGTGATCAGGTGATACGATGTGAATTAATAGACTATCTGATCAGCATATAATACACTCAGGCATCGTCGCTGGCAAGATTCCGCGCGCTCTGTTTCTCTTTTGTCTATGGTCGCATCTATCATCGTCAAAATAGGGAAGCTTTGACTGTGACTCACGTCATATGTCGACCGTGCGAATGAAGGAATTATCACTACAGCCTGTGCGAGTGAGTCATAGTAAAAAGTTACACTTACGAGGTTAGCGATTGCTCTTGGACACAATAACTGAAAATATTTAGTTCGGACAATATAACTAAAATGCCTAAACGTGAGAAAAGCCCACCTGCTCTGCTAAAACAAAAACAGTTGCGACTTTCTTTTGCGCCAACCACGTCAACACCAGTTTCGAGTTCGTCTGTTACGACGGGGCCATCACCGGCTATAACTGCTACAGCATCGACTCCATCAACTTCACGTTTGTGTTCTTCTGTGTCTAGTCATGCATCGAAGGTGCGAAAGTGGATTGCGATTTTTGGTCCTAATATAGAATTTGGAATTCCGAACTTCACTATGACTGATGACGGTGGTGTCTTCTGCACTTTGTGCAAGTCCCACGACATGAAAGGCCTAGGTAATACGGCCTGGCAATTCAGTCGGCACCCAGCGTATCCTAAAAAAAGTGGCCTACTCGAAGATCATCTAAAAACCGATCGTCACAAAGAAGCAGTCGAACGTGAACGGCTAAAATCGTCGTCTGTGTTTGCAGCAATGCTGGTTGAACGACAGAAATCTAAATTGACAACGGCATCAGAACGTATTCACACAATATATTGGCTAGTGAAGGAGGAGATCGCTAACCGCAAACTGCCGTCTCTTCAAAGACTCGTCGACAAGGTTGGACGAAACAATCTCCTGCGCGATTTCCATCATACAAGCTCCACATCAATGAGTGAAATGATCTTACTCATTGCTGACACCCTCGCTGATGAGATATCCGCCGACATTCGAGCCAGTCCATGTTGGGCTAGCATGGTTGATGAAAGTACTGACATTACGAATCACCAGCAGTACATAACCTTCGTTCGCTACATTCGCGAAGGAAAAGTGATAAACAAATTTCTAGACATACGTCGTGTAGATGCTGATGGTGGTACAGCGGTGAATCTCTTTAAATATTGGAACTCTGTTGCTTCTGACTATGAACTCGATATTGGCAAACATGTTACTACGCACTAATACTTGAAGACGCCTACTCTAAGTTCCCAGAAGTTTACTTAACATCACACGCAACGGCTGCTTTCACTAAGGAAGCACTCCAGCGAAGTTTCAGTAGAGATGGTGTCCCGCAGGTCTTAGTCACCGATAACGGTACTCCTTTCGCCGCTACAGAATTACAGACTTGGTTGAAGTCAGTTGGCTGCCAACCTATTTTTACGGCTCCAAGACACCCCCAAGGCAACGGCCTCGCCGAAAATTTTGTTCGCAGTTTGAAAACGGCAATCCGAGTCGCCGAACCTGCCACTTACCCGACTTATTATCTTGCATAGACGCTTTTCTAATACAATACAGAAACGCTAGACACGCAACTACAGGAAAGAGTCCTGCTATGTTATTTAAAGGTAGAACCTTACGAACATCTGTTAATCTGGACACTACTGAAGTTATATTTTTTCGTGGTAACGATAACAGACCTAGTGAAGGTTTATACTACTTAAGCAGATAGGTGAACGAATGTATTATGTGTTGGACAGATCTGATGGTACGGTACATAGAAGGCATGTAGATCAGTTACACATTATATCCTCTATTGACTTTTATACAATAAATAGATCACTTCATCCACACATAGCACTCGACCACACGCAGAACATGGACACTACACAGAACACGGCTCGGGCTCCGGCTACTGTTTCTCCGAGTGTGGCTCAACCAGCTGATTCTTCGAGTATGCCTCAAGATTTCTGCGAGTTCGTCTCAAGATGCTGCTTCTCCGACAACTCCTGCTCCTCGACGGAGCCATCGCCCTCGTAGACATCCAACGCGTCTCATTTTATGAAGGGAGAGATCTGCGACAGCAATCGTCATGTCGTGGATGGTGCATTGTGTCGTCAAACTGACAATGATATCGGACGTTATTGTCATTGGTGAAACTTTCTCGGACGTTGTCATTGTATGACGTCATCGAATATTTCGTCATCTTTTAGTTTCATTGATGACCGCGTTATTAAATGTTGCAGCAAGTCGCTGATTGATGACATATGTTCAAATGAATAATTGATTGTCTGATTTGTATATAAACATTGTCTTTACCTTAATACAACACACTCATCTCGGAATCCAAACTGGTTTTCTATAACAGAAATCTTGTCGCTCGGTGTGTCCATGTGTCGGTCAAAGTCTAAAAAAGAGAAAAAATCTGGAAAAGCAGAGGCACTTGTGCATCAGCTGACTTGAACTAACACTAATCTGACCTCTTAAAGAGAGACCGTGAAATCTCTATCGGAATAAAGCGTTGCTTTTTCTTAATACTATAATTGGGCACGAGTCCTTGTTTTGACGTGCAGCTTTCTGGTATATTCAACTTCACCCCTGCATGATGTGGCAATGCAGGGCAGTACCCACATTGCCCTTGACGACATTCAGCTGATTCACCTAGGCTGCCTGCGAAGCACACCCTATAGTATGCGAAACAATTTTAAGAACAAAGTTCTTAGTATAACCATTGCATTCAAAAATTTTCAGAATTTTCTCAATTTCATCATGAATTATATTCCAATTGCTGGCTACCATATATGCTCTACTCAGCATTCCAATAACCAGACCCCGGTTCCACGCTCTTGGACAGTTTGCTTCAAAATTTAATAGCACATTTGTGAACGTTTCTTTTCTAAAGATGCTAGTTTCCAAATTATTCGTAATATTTATTTTAACATCCAAGAATGCTATACTATTGCCTCCAATATCTACAGTAAATTTTAAATTTTTGTGTTTATTTAAAAATTGGTGAAACCGTTCTACTTTCTTTATATCATCAAAAACGCAAATGCAATCATCTACATATCTTGCGTAATAAAGTTTAACTTTATTAACTTTATTACACAAGATATGTAGATGATTGCATTTGCGTTTTTGATGATATAAAGAAAGTAGAACGGTTTCACCAATTTTTAAATAAACACAAAAATTTAAAATTTACTGTAGATATTGGAGGCAATAGTATAGCATTCTTGGATGTTAAAATAAATATTACGAATAATTTGGAAACTAGCATCTTTAGAAAAGAAACGTTCACAAATGTGCTATTAAATTTTGAAGCAAACTGTCCAAGAGCGTGGCACCGGGGTCTGGTTATTGGAATGCTGAGTAGAGCATATATGGTAGCCAGCAATTGGAATATATTTCCTGATGAAATTGAGAAAATTCTGAAAATTTTTGAATGCAATCCTTTAGGATGCTCCCTCATGCCGCTAGTGTCTTATTACCCAGAAAGCGCGTATCAATGGACCGGAGGCATGTATCACCTCCCGCCACCACCACCACCAGCAGCTTGCTGGCATAGCTTCGTACCTCGAGAAAAACAGGATAGGATCTCACCTGTAGCCATCTGAAACACTGTGCAACCCGTACTCCATACATCCGCTTCGTACTTGTAATGGTTGAAGCCTTTCTTTATCACCTCAGGGGCCATGAACCCACGTGTTCCACGAAGTCTGGTGTTGGCTACCTTGGAATCTTCAGCAAAACAGCGGGTCACACCGAAATCGCAGAGTTTTGCATTTTCTTTGCCGTCTGCTTTGATATCGCGATGGACGACCAATATTTCTTGCAAATACTCGAGTGCCTCAAGGATTTGACTGGTGAATTTCTGCATCTTTGGATATGACAGTTTTTCTCCTCCTGCTTCTTAATCAGATCTCGTAAGGATCCCTTTGAACGAATGAGAAAGAGAAGACATTAGAAATACAAATTACAAAACTATGACCTGTTAAATATATGAAGTATAAAACAATTATAATTGCATGTATTGTATATATTCATTATAAATAATAATAACAAATCAATGAATGACTTTTGAATACCTCTCATATTCCTTTATGACAATATGTCGAATAGTTCTTTACAATTTATGTAATAATTTCGATCTAAAAATATCAAATTACAAACTACATTGATGAAATACATAAATTGGTGATTCCACGGCAAAAACGAAATATAGTTTAGATTTAAACATTCAATCTTTTTCAAAATGTTGAAAAATTCACTACCTCGACATCGGTAATCGGTTTCATTCATTTCTTTTCTATGTTACCAAATTTGAATTTGACATTTTACTTTCAGAATGGACGATTCTCGGTAATATTACACTGAAATGAATCACATCGCAGGGAATGACTTCACTTTAAACAGAATGACAAAACTTTAAAGTCAATATCTTTTTCATTTTGACAACAAGAATAGTAAAATAATATTATCTACCGCATTTCAAACTGCACAACATGCAGTTTCCAGGAGTACATGAACGACTTTCAAAACAAAGCTGAATGGCTGAATTTTCGACATAATGATATCCATTCGCAAAGTTGGAAATCTGTGACTCCATGATTGCGAAATCACATCGCTTGCAAGATCGCAATTAGAGAAAGAATCTCGTGGAATCAAGCAGAACTACAATGATCGTGGAATCATAATGGCAGGGGAATCACAATAGCTGCGGAATCACAACGGTTGTGGAATCACAACGGCAAAGGAATCACATTGGCTGTGGAATCGCAACGGCTGTGGAATCACAACGGCAAAGGAATCACATTGGCTGTGGAATCGCAACGGCTGTGGAATCACAACGGCTAAGGAATCACATTGGCTGTGGAATCGCAATGACTGTGGAATCAAAACGGTTGTGGAATCGCAGTGGTTGTGGAATGGCTATGGAATACAATGGCTGTGGAATCACAACGGCTGTGGAATCCTAGTGGCAGGGGAATCACCATAGCTGCAGAATCACAGCGGTTGTGGAATCACAGTGGCAGGGGAATCATAAAGGCAGCGGAATAACAGCGGTTGTGAAATCACAGCGGCTAAGGAATCACATTGGCAGTGGAATCATAATGGCAGCTTAATCACAGTGGTTGAGGAATCATAATGGCTAAGGAATCACAGTGGTTGAGGAATCATAGTGGCTAAGGAATCACAGTGGTTGAGGAATCATAGTGGCTAAGGAATCACAGCGGTTGTGGAATCACTTTGGCTGTGGAATCACAACGGCTAAGGAATCACTTTGGCTGTGGAATCACAACGGCTAAGGAATCACTTTGGCAGTGGAATCACAACGGCTAAGGAATCACATTGGCAGTGGAATCACAACGGCTAAGGAATCACATTGGCAGTGGAATCACAACGGCTAAGGAATCACTTTGGCAGTGGAATCATGATGGCAGCTTAATCACAGTGGTTGAGGAATCATAGTGGCTGTGGAATCGCAACATGAATTCTTCGCTGATGGAATGGATTTTCTATTGTGAAATAATCGTGAAGACAGCGTGCGAGGGATAATTTGCTATTACAAATCGTAAATGTGCATCGCAAAATGACTTCGTGTGTTTGCTTCCACTATCACTGCTACGCGTGCATTTCTGTTGAATTGGATTGCGATTAAAGCGCCATTGCGATAGAAGTTTTTTCTTTATCTGCCGGATAACAGACTGTGAATGGAAAGTGATGCACCTACTATCCAAGGACGGAGAGAGCATGTAGAAGAAGTGTTTTGATTAGCTTCAGCATTGTGTTTACACGAATATAATTGCACTTGTTGCCCACCATCGATGTATTGGTCGCTTTTTCAATCAGAAAGTATTAGCTGATGAACAGGAGATATAGATCTGCAGATAAATTACTGCGTTTATGGTAAAAGTGGCAAAATAATTTTGATAGACAGCGACTCGAACTCAGGTACTTAGTCACAACAGCGAGAAAACTGCGATTTCACACATACACTGGAGGAACACGACCTCAACTTAGCATAGATAAAATATAGAGCATGAACAATTTTATGGGGACGCCAGTTTGTAGATGCGACAGCACTTTTGAGTCTGCTTTTCACAAGGCATCCTTCTTACAAATATTATCTCGGGTAAAGAGATGTATCTCTTATCTCCCACCTCTATGATCAAATCATCAGTCAGAAAACAATTTTTGTGACATTATAGACATGCACTGTATACTGTAATGGTTACTACTTGGTCGAAGCTCTCGTGGCCATGGAGGCAATCAACCGGAAACTGTCCTGAGAAAAGAACATGAAATTGATGTAGTCATGCCCTCCATCAATTGAAAATGCTAAACGAGCGAAGAAATCAATAAATTTGTGAACGGTAGAAGTTTCAGCGTTGCAGAAACATTGGCATTTAATATCTGCTCTTGGCGACCACGACTATTCAAAAAATATCTTTCTACCATTGAAATATGACCTAAGTCATGAGCCAAATATACTACTGTCAATGCGTAGGCTACATTATAGTCCCAAATGTATATCGGCATATTTCACGCTTCATTGATCGTTTTGCTCTGCAAATGAACGGATTAGCAAAATTGCTTTTTCAATTGAAAAGTTTAAAAATGTATAAAATTGAGCAAATTAATTCTCCTTGCGGCAGTACTGCATGGCATTACACGCCAGAAATCCACCAATTATTTCCGATGTCTAATTTGAAATTAGAAATGTAAACGTATTTTATCTGCATCCGAGTAAAATAAAATGTTCTCAGAGAGCTGGTGAATTACAAGGAGGACCACAGCATATAGAGGGACCAAGTGAATGACTTTAAAACTCAATTTACTATTTTGCTTGTAATCGACTAACGAGTTGAGGTAGTTCATGACTCTGGATTGTAATCTAGTGGTCAGATGATAGGCCTACGTGCCGAAATACTTTCTTTCGAAAACACGAAGGCAGAATTTTAGAGAATAGAATATTTTGTTTTTCACTTTTACGTCGTTTCTGTGCCCGTGTTGACCTCTATTGAGGCTATCGTAGTCTATTTTCGGACGTAAAGGAGCAGTGTTCAACTGTATGAATTGAAATGACGAGTTTTTTTAGAGTACGGTAGGGCTATAATCTAAGTATGCATTGGGATGCTAATTATCGTTTCTGCTGCTTAAGAACGAAGTTGTCCATTAGTTTTTTCACTTTGAGTTTGTTTTCAGACAGTTTCGCAACAAATTTAGAGAAAGCGGATGGGCAAATAGGCTAACTTGAGTTTAAAATGCAATTATAATGGTTGATCGCACTACAAATAATTAGACAGAGATGAGAATTACTTAAACATTAAAAAAAGAAGAGATTGACATCTATGGAGTCTTGCAGACTCGGTGTATTTGAAATTTATTTCACTCGATCCTGTTTCCTTTTCAAATAGGCTATGACATCCTACACCAATTGTCCATTTGTCTTTAGTGATCGTCAATACTTCAAAAGATGAAGTTACAGATTTTATTTCAAAATGCTTCACTATCGATTTAAAATTTTAAGTCTTTCATGTTCATAGCATTTTTTATGTAATGAGCCTGCCGATTTTCTACGCGAGACTAACGCAATTTTATAATCTCGAACTTACGATCTAGTGCTTGCGCAACGAATATTACTAACAAAGATGATAGGCTACAAACATTCTTAAAAATGTTTCCACAAATGTTCACCGATTTTGCTTTTGTTGTCTTTGAGATCATCCAATCTTATATTACAAAAAATGTCCATCCTACTATTTTTTTTCTACAATCAAAAGAGCAGATCCTACAAGATTGAAAAGTCAAACATGTCAAGCACAAAGTTTATTCGACATAAAATAATATAGCTACAAACTACCGATGTCTTCGAAGTTTGAAAACAATTCAATAACGATTTGTCCTTTCCTTCCGTAGTTGCTTGTATAGCTCCGGAAGAGTCGCACTCCATGTTTGACTTCCAGATGTGACACGAAAATGCCGCAATCACATTCTGAAAAATACAAAATCTCGGGTTGACTTTCAGGCAGAGGAGAAGAAGAGTTATTTTACATACATGAAATACAAGTATAAACAAAATGCAAAAAACAAAATATTAACAGCATAAGAAGCAAAGGAAAAACGTAAATGCACAAAAACACCAATGATACCAGTGTCAATTCATTAACAAAACTACGATAAAATAAGAAGTCGTAAGTTTCAGCTATCTAACATCGCGAAATTAACCGGGGAACAATGAAGTAAAATGAAACGGTCTAAGTTGGCTGGCACACACGCATAATAGGACAGTATAAAAATGATTCCGTTTCGAAAATCTATCCAGAATTTATTCATAACAGAAATGTAACCTTCATAGATCAACAAAACAAATTTCCAGTACCATATAAACGACTCGGCATAGTCAAATCAATCAATACCGACTTCGTCAACATTTTTTCGAATACCTCACTACTCTGCAACTACTCAAACTAATGATCTATGTTTCAAAAATATCATTAATTTACAAAAATAGAGATGCAACATTCTTTGATCAGCAAAACAAATTTCCACCACCATGCAGACGACTCAGCATTGTCAAATCAATCAATACCGACTTCATCAACATTTTTTCGAATACCTCACTACTCTTCAACTACTCAAATTAATCATCTATGTTTCAAAAATATCCCCAATTTACAAAAATAGAAATGCAACCCTTCTTTGATCAACAAAACAAATTTCCACAGCAGCACAAACGACTCAGTTTAGTCAAATCAATTAATACTGACTTTGTTTGTGATGATGCACCGATGAGATGCAACTCCTTATGCGACATGGTCGCTCGATTCATTCGAATACGTCCATTAATCGAAAGGCTACATCCGGGGAAGTTCAGTGGAGAGGCATGGTTGCATATGGTAATGATTGTACAGTGTCTCAAACCTGTGAAGCTGGGCGTCGGGAAGATTGGTTGGTTCTGAAACTGCAATTTATTAGTTGAACGTGCAGCTGTCGAGCTCATGATGGAAATACTCGATGCAAATGAGTCTGCATTAGAAAGCAGACTTAGAGATGCCCTCTATCTACTGTAAGTTTGGGTCAGTGTCAATCCCGTTTTGGACGCACTGGTGACATGCACTAACAGAAAACGTGCTCGGGATTCAATGTCCTGCTAAATTAATGAATGATACGAACAAGGGTGAAATTGATCGAACTAAAGAAATCAATTACATAGAATTACAAAAACCAATGGCTCAAGAATTCTATGAACGTGTGGCAAAAGCGTCATTCGTTGATGATAGTGTAGACTGTAGAGGGTATTGCAGCGAATAATCTTAAACATGAGATTACTGCTTTCCGAGTGACAGGAGTTCCGCCGAGAACATTCGCCAATTTGTATCGACGGCTTTGCACTATTCAAGCTACATCAGTTATGAGTAAGCGGGCATTTTCAAATGTAGGCGATATTTGCAGTAAAATTCGAAATTCTTTGTCGAACGAAATGACGTGCAGTTTGTGTTTTTAAAATCTTTATACAATAAGCAGTGACGACTTTTCGTGTGCCGTTGAAATGAATACCGGACCCATACAATGTTCAGTAAAATGCTAGAAAGAGCAAATTATCGGTGAAATTATTAATGATCTTGGATAGAAAATGTTTGCAAATTCATTTGCCACGAATATGACTTTGTTTTCTGAAGTAATTAAACATTCTTCTAATTTCGTGAAAGTTAAGTGAAATTTCCGCGAAATTTCGTGAAATGCTGATTTCGTTAAAGTGTCAGCCCTAATTCTAATAGAACTTCACTTGATATAGCCTACAGTATGTCGGATTTCTTTCTAATTAACAGATTCTGCGGTAGAGGGTCATTGCCATTCACCTCCTTCTCCCCTAAATATGAGGAAGAAATATGCGTAACTGATTTCAATAGCGTATCTCTTGTCCCCCTCACCGATGAAGATGAAAATAATCTGTCAGAGATTCTATCACAGTAAATATTTTGCTGTTGTTCAACTTTTTGGGGACCACTGCCAAAATGTCATCGCATATAAAACCTCATTAGTGACAGAAATTGTTGAAAATAAAAACTTACGTCAAATAAGCAGAAACTTTCAAACCCTAGATAACTGATGAAATTGTCATAGCAATTAAACAAAACTTCATTACTGGTTGCTACCGTACCGTCTAAAGCAGTGATGGGCAACCAATTTTAAAAGACAGAAATAGGTTTGTTGAAAATTCCTTCAATGAGCACTTTTGAGCGTAATTTCAAGCACTTCTGTGCTATGCATTGTGGCAGTACATGACATAATTGTAATAGTAAATGCATACAGAGCATTGTATGCACAGCGGTTGTCTTTTAAGGAATTATATTTTACATTCTGAAATCTATATGAATAAAAGAATGTGAATACAGGGTCCCCGCGCTTCAGCCACAATCAAATTTAAGGGCTTTTTAAGGGCTGATGAGGCAAATTTAAGGGCTATCTACAAATCGATGTTTCATGCGTGTATACGTGCAAGTTGCATACAAGGATGAGAAAAGCATGGTGCTGAGGCAATTTTATTCTCCGTCGCAGTGGGTAGTTCCACATGCTCTAGAAAAATAAAGGCAGAAAGCTATTTTTTCTACTCTCCCCATCATCAATAGACAAACTAGATCGTTTTTTCAGAAGTGTAGTCTATATCAAAATGTTATGAAATAAAAAAACACTGCAGTATAAGAGACATTTTACAGGATTCAGTCAAGAACACGAATGCTAAATATAAAAATACACTTGCTGAAATAATAGATGCATGATAACTCCACAAACTTAATTAAGACAGTCAAATATCGAAATCACGGTCTTAACCAAAGTTGATTATTGACTGTCTTTGGTCTTAAACAGCACAGTTATATACCTTCACTTTATCCAAAATAACCTCTTTCAACAGAAGAAGCAGATCAAAATACAATCATTATTACAACTAATGCATTAGTTAAAACTAGTATAACTAATGCTATAATTACACAAGCTTGATTTTCTATGACTGTGAAGAACAGAAATTAAAACAAAAATTTACGTAGAAGCCATTCCATATTCCTAATCAGAATATCGATAAACAAATCAGTGGAATCACAAAAGTGATTATGAAGCAGGCGATAATAATTTGACCGTTGCAAATTACAGAAAAATATATGTACAATTGTACATGTAGGCATTGTACATGCACTATAATCTGTAAGGCGTCAGTAAAACTCAGTTCATGAAAACAAACAACAAAACAGTGAAATAACATAAGTAGGGGGTCAGCTCCTAAAACTCAGTTCATGGAAACAAACAACAATAAGAAATTCTTTTAAGAAATAAAGTACAAAAATGAAAAAAAACTTCGTATTACGCAGCTTTTTGCTTGTGATTCATGATCAGGTGACATGACATACAGATGATACATTTGTTTGCTTATATACATACATGTAGCTTTAGCTACCACATGCACGTAGTGAGTACTAAAAGGATGTGATTTATTTTTTGTTATGTGACGGAGCTCTTATCTACATGTACACCTACTTTAAAGAATGTGCTCCTAATGCACGACAACGCTGGTGGACATGCGCATCATGTTTTCCATATTTAGATGAAAAGATGATGGCCACGCAAATTTAGGCGACAAATGTATCATCTGATTATCAAAGGAATATCTTTGAAATATGCTAGCACGTCCATTTACAAGCTCAAAATAAGCCTTTGTTTTTCAGACATATCTCTGCAAATTTGATCTAGCTGCTCTCTTTTTACTTGTATCGACTTTCTGAGGGCGTTGGACTCTAACAAAAACTTGAAGTTCTGCGTTGTCTCGGCCTTGAAAGCCAGTTTATCGGCGCTTTCCTGGAGACGTGATATGTCCCTCTCCATTCGCAGCTTCTCCTTTGACATCTTTTCCAGCTCCTCCTCATCCTTCTTTCGCTTCTCCGATTCAAGGTCCTTTTCCTTCTGTTTCTGCTCGTCTTCCAGATACAGACGATACTTCTGCCTAGCACGTACTACTGCCAAACGCAGTTCGGGCGAGATGCAGAAATTTTCAGTCCCTCCAATCCGAATTACATAATCGATCACGAGTCTTTCCGAAATAAGACGTCGTTCGGTCAAATTCGTCCTCATTGTGACTTTGTTTATGGAGAAGCCTTGCTCTACACCGGCCTGTCCATGAGATAGAAGGAGACAGGTTCGCACAACTGACCACAAATGCTGGAATTGTCGATCCGATTGAAGAATTGAAAACCAAAATTTATCAAGTCTGTCAGTGTCAGGATTGAAATGAGCGCTCTCGCAACTAACATGATCAATGAACTGGGTCATTTCAGATATAGCGACATCGCAATTTTTCATAAACTGCAAAGTTTCGAATCTGATAATCGCGATGTTCATGATAATCCCAGCGATGGCGAGTTGATAATCGCCAAGTTTTCATAATCTGAAACCAAATTGATTGATGAACGAACTTAGTTTCTCGCTAAGGAGCAGGTGAGCAAAAAACCAAATACATGTAATTGAATTTGCAGTTGAACAAGAAACGTTTGAAAACAAGAATCAACGAAACGAAAAACGTGCCTTCACTGAAGTTTGTACCGGTACAGTCTCTACGATATGCCGAAAAATGCGACACTGAACGTTGAAGGCAGATGTAAACATAATATTGAGAATACTATTGGCATTTTATCGAATGACTGTATTACCGAATCAATATGACAACAAGCACATCACTTCAACAGTTTATTTTCAAAATTTGTTTTGAAATTCAAGGGCTTTTTAAGGGCCGAGTGTCAAATTTAAGGGCTTTTCAGTGATTGCCATTTTTAAGGGCCTTTTAAGGGCTGATTGAAAATTTTAAGGGCTTTTTAAGGGGGCCCTTAAATTTAAGGGCTGCGCGGAGACCCTGTGAATAGACCAAACAATTTGCGAAAGCTTTTTTGTGAGAATGAGTGGTCGCATGACCTCATTGGTGACATAGTAATCTCATCCGATTTAAGTGAAAAATTACGGTCTATAATCTGAATGACGGTCTGTAGTAGCCTACATCTATCCGCATAAGCCTACACTGCCACACAATCTAAAATAACACAAATAAAAACTGGCTAAGCTACACGCTCCTAGGTGTACATAGGCCCACTTCAACCAAACAGAAGCGGCTTTCGAAAGCCACGCATAGGATCTCCGAACACTATACTCGTGCGATAATGCCATTCTAGTAAAAAAAAGTGTAACATAAAATTAGCATATAAAATCCAGAAAGAATACTTGAAAGGTCGATTATAAATAGGAACCATCATTTACCGTCATGCGGTTGAACTCCTTCATGCGCAGCCTACTTTATGTATCTATAGGCTAATTGCAACTCGCTTATTACGTGTTTGTGGAGTTGAGATTTAGTTTGGTTCGCCTAGTTTGGTGTTTCGAGTGTGACTGTTGTAGCCTTTCACTTCCATCTGTCATCCAATACTCAGATTCTGGCCGATAGTGACGCCACGCGTGTGAGGCGTCTTTTGTGTTCCTTACTATCAATGACGTCGTAATTTCATAATTTGTGTGAATGAAGAGAATCACAAAGACTCTGCAGGGAGTATAAACACGGTGTATTGTCGATGCTCAACACAGAAACCTGAATATAACCCGACACGTTGTTTTCTTGCTGATGAACATTGGTGAAACATGTTCAACAAAGTGTCAAACACCATGTGACTTAGCACTCACGCAGCATGGTCAGTGGTGGATGCCTTATTGCCACCACTTAGCAATAGGTAGCAATAGCCCCTACCAATCATTAATTGGCACATATTCGTAGTTATCATTGCTGATCAGCGATCATCATTCAGAAAAAATACGGTCTATCGGATAAAAGATTGACCGTAATGAAGGTAGACCAGATGCTGTAGAGGTCATTAATTTTCATTAGCGCAAAATTCAACCTCCATTAATTAACGAATTAGCAGATTTCAACGCGAAGTGGAGTTAGATATCAGGGGTTGACATAGACCGTTGAAAATAATGGAAGTTTAGTTATTGTAACTTGTAACGGCACAGATTGCATCGGTTGAGTCTTCGGTCTTCTTCATTTGAATGTCGGGCTCACCAACTGTAAAACGCGAAGATAGGTGTTTCCAGATAACATTCGTGCATCCAACACTTTGTTGATCCTTCGCAAAGATTGAATTTGTACATTACAGCCATTTTAGCAACATTACAAATTACACGCTGAACATACAGTCTGGCATAGCTTTATGACAGAGGAAGTTGTTAAATATTAGGGGTTTGACATAGACCATTACACTGTCCAATTACTCTACACAATAAACTATTTTCAACAATTCGTGGCTAGCCACCGAGGAACACAGTTCAACAAAACGCCTACATTTGAAGAAAAATATATGAGCAATCAGGATGTAGACAAATATGAGATAAGAGCGAATGTGATAATGGTATTACGAAAATTTGAACAGATATAATGAGGATTTGAACAAACTTGTACAAAAATGGAACACTAATTTATAATTTACAAAATTTTTGTCATAGAATTGTTGTAATTGGCTTGCGAATCTACGTTTTTACAATGTCTCTGGACTACATATAATGAACCCTTAATTGTAGGCGTATTGCCAATCGCAAAGAGTATTTTCAAGAATCATTATTCAAGGAGTAATTTGTGTGATACCTCGATTGGTCCATGCAAGCACCATTAATATAATGCAATGTGTATGTATCCACCACTTGCTTGAGCAGAATGTCAGAATGTATGACAATTATGAATGGAATCACTACCTAATGCAAGGAGCGGTTGAAAAGTCTTAAAACATAATCTAAAACACTCCAAACATAGCGTAGGACTCCAAATATACATCGGCTCTGTGATCTGCTGTTATCAGTGCAGAAATGACCTAGCAACTATCAAGCCAGTTGGGTCGGTACTTCTCCTGCCGTAGAAGTAAGTGGAAGATAAAATTGATCTGACACCAAAATTGGAACAGTCGGACAATCGTGCGAAAATGCTTGTGGTGGATTGCTATCCTGATGCGTCACATGCAAAGATTGATACATGGACATTTTCGGCTATATTGAGTATTTTGGAATCAACTATGGCAGAGAAATGGGAAGAGTGTTCAAGGCGTGGTACTATGCAAGGAAGAGTAATGTACATGCTCAGTCGATGAAACAACCACGATACCAAGATTATGCCTACTTGCCCAGTCGGTGCAAAATCCGTTACCTTCAATGAAAGTATGATTCTATTGTCTATGCAACTGTGAAACACTGTCATACCCAATGATTTCTTATTCATTTAGTAGATGCATATGAAAATTCTCACATGACAGCATGACATGTTTGTTAAAATATGCAACATTCATATTTCCATTAACTTGGATTGTATACAGCTATTACAAATGTTCGTCATCTGTTCATCACACATCACACATATATTCAATGATAAGTTAAATAAAACACAGAATTCTATTTTCAAGTCCATATTAGGTCTGCCAACATATGCTCCGGAGCAATACATCCGAGGTGAAGTGGGCCTCTCTAGCCAAAATTGGAGAGATGTTAAATGTAAAATACTGATGTTGAAACATATAATGAATAACACAAACAAACTGAAAAGAATGATAATAGAAGAGTGGGAAACTGGGATCATAGACTGGATAGAAGATTGTTAATTTTAAATTGAACAAAATTGAGATGACGGTTGAAGAATTAACTAGCGAAAAAACGACAGGAGTGTTGAAGCGGATAAACAAATACGATAATGAAGAATGGAACCGAACTGGACGAAAGAAAGGAAGTCTAAAATGGTACTTTGAATCGCGATTTACGATAGGTGGACGAAAATTTTTAACAACGGAAAATGGAAGCTATATAACAAGAAGATGGATATGTGGGGCGGTGTTATTAAATGCGAAAATAGGAAAGGACACTCAAGAAAATTATGCTTTAAGTGTAATGTTGAAGAAAATATGGAACACGTGATGAAGAATTGTGAACGTTATAGAGACTTGCGAAAAAGTATAAAATTGAACAACAGACGAAGATGGAAATTATTTTGGGCATAGAAGATTACAAGATGTACGAAAAATATAGGATAGAACTCTACGAACAATTTAAATGTCGGACAACAACAATGAAGTGACTTACAGTGATCTATTTACTTTCTTTAACTTTATAACTTCTCGTTAAATTGTTCTTCTTTGAATATATGTAAAATTAGTTGTTAAAAGTAGATGGCGGATGAGAGCCGCTACAAAGGTTTTATCTCACAATAAATTCTATTCTATTCTATTCTATATACACAATTCGCCACAGATCTTGGACACTTGGATCTTCAATTAACATTAAGATAGAGTAGCTGTGCGCCATCAGGTCAGGTCAATCAATGAATTGGATATTTTGTAACTCAGACAAATTAAGCTTTTACGAAAACGCATCGAACAAAATTCAGAAGCTTACAACAAGCCACACAACTATTTTTCCTATTTATTCATCTGCTCCATCTGGATTCTGGATAACACGAGACACTTTTCTCGATCGTTAAGTGATGCGTGCATTTCTTTCTCCAGCTCCCAATTTGGTGATTTTTAGCATTTAGTTGAATGTACGTAGGACTGAGTTCTGCCTCCCTTATTTTGTATCTGTCAGGACCTACATCTTGAACCTAGAATGTCGAAATGCTGAAATGGTTCACCTGTCTGCTCTGTCTACACGCCATAACTTCCGATCTAACATCCGAAATATGGTTTCCGCAGTCCATTATGAAATTGTGTTGTACACTCTGACTGCAAATGGGTAAGGATAGCCTAGCCTACCTCATTAAATGAAATTAGCATCAATGAAGCAATACTATCCGAATTTTCCTCAGCTTCTTGACTTCAGGTCTATTCAATGACTTTCATGGCGCAGACCAATATTCATCAATTGTATTTAACGATCAGTTTTATTTTAAAATAAATACTATAAATATACTACTGAAGTGCTTTGTAAATTTTATTCTTGGAAGCTTGTCGCCGTATTCTGTAAACCGTATACAAGTCACAAGGAATTCGAACTTCCGAAACAGGACAGAGCTGTCTTACTATCGACTGAGTCTACCTTTACAACGCACAAAACGTGAAATTCCCTGATCTCCACGATGGGGACTTTTAATTCCTCCAAAGAAACTAGCCAATCTTATCAGGGACCCCAAAGACCCTCAGACTGAAAATAAACCAGAGGTACAACCTCCACCTCGCAGACCTCGATGGTCTGACCTCGACCTCGATTAGCCACATTTTAATAGAAGTCGGACTGAAAAGTTGTCAGATCACTGCAGAAATTTTTCACCATAAGTTTTTTATTTGTTCCTTAGTTTACATAATGATTTGTTCCTTGATAGCTCCAGCGCCATGATTTTTGGCATGATATATCTTCAGGATATAAACTCATGTAACCACATATCTTTACCCACAAAAACTAAACACATACGGATTCAGCAAGTATATTAGTAAGGCAAACATAAAATTTTGATCGTTTAGCTCAAAGCTATGGCATCTAATTACATTCTTGCAAATATATAAAAGCACATCGGGTTATTTTTTGCACTTGATGGAGCGTGATAGAAGACGATATGAAGACATATCATGCCTTAAATTATGGCACTAGAGTTCATAAATTTCACATACTCAACGTTAGCACAAATGACATTTTGGTCGAAAACTTCAATTTCCCCTCAAATGACGTCTTTTTTCTTTGATCATGTCTGCAGGTCAAAGGAACTCGGTAGAACTATGAAGGTGCGCTTTTCGTAGTAGCCATAGGCAAACACAAAGAGATTCCGCCGCTCTCAAACGCTAATTCCGCTGCCGTTATATTTAAATTTTGCCTTCACAGGAAATTCATAATTGCTTTGTGGATACATTATATATATTATTTTGTTTGACATCACGATGAGAAATTCTATTATTTGACAGTGCTAAGGGCTAAGTGAGTCCTGATTAATAGCATCTTTATGTAATTACAAACATTGCCTTTCCTGTTTAACACAAATATTACTCCTTAAACCAGGAAGTGAATAACTTAATAGGACAATTGATTAGGAATGTAGGCCATGCGTCTAGGTCCACAGACTAATTTTAACAACAAATGCATGATTTAGGATAGTTTTGATGTACACTCTATAACACTACTCACAGACCAAGTATTTTGAAAATACTTACTAGTACCCAAAAATGTGCATGCATTTTAATGCAAATTTATAGTAATGCAAGTGCACAAAGCCGATATATTTTGAATTGCCTCAATCATATAATGCAAAAAATGTTTCTGAATCATGTAACCACATTGAAAAGGAAAATTGTTGATACATAGAGTGTAACGTACTCATATTATCTACTGAACATTGCTTCATGTAAACAACTCTCTTCTCCCATTGATCGTTGTGTCGACCGCGTCGACTTTCCCTGCCGATTTGTTGTTTTCCTATTGCTCTCATCCAAAAGAAAAGACTGACTGCGTGAATAAATAAAGCCATATCTGAACGCCAAAAATGTCACATATTTGGAACTGGGAAGTGTTTGGCATTTTTGGAGAATTATAGATGTACGTTTATAAACATAACTTTGTTCAGTTTTTGGCTGTTTACCAATTGTTTCTTCCATCAAACAGTAAAAACAGCAAAATACCGCCGTGGTGCTGATATTCCAGATTTACCACTGAATATGCAGGATTCCTCCAAATGCCACTGGCGGTGGAATTTCCCTTGTGTTTGGTCGTGGGGTGTAGAACATTCTGTGAAAGTCTCACCTTCGGTCAAGTTCCTGCAGAAACTCTTCCTGGCGTTGGGACTATTATGCACATTTCTATGCTTCTATATTACTTGTTGCTATCATTAAAATTCTGTGTATAGATCCAAATGTGTATTCAAGATTTTGTGTCGAAAGTAAGCACCTGTTAAGATCGGACGAAAGACGTCGTGCTATTAGAGAATTTCGATGAAATCTATGACTTTTTTATTTACAAATTTGTCTTGTAACGATTTCAAATCATGTAGCGAATAATTTTTTCGTCGTTTTCGTTAACAAACATCATTTTTTATCTGAAATTTTTAATATAAATCATATTTTGTTTTCATATCAGATGATGTAGTAATTAACTATTTAAAACTATCATAGATTATATTGCGATTTTTAGAGTGTTGACATAATGTGATTAATAACTTGACAAACACAAATGTTTCAGTCTTCCTTTCCAGCAAGTACACGATATCAAAGTCAATCAATATTATGTAACTTAGTTCGGGGCCGACCTTGACCTCGATTAAGGTTGCATCACTGAAATAAACTACGTGCTTCCTAAACGAGTCAGAGCCTAAAAGGTCAGATTGGATGGTTTCTTTCACGGAATTAATAGTCCCTACAATAAAGTGCAGGTAATTTTACGTGTTGCATGAGTTGTTTAGGTCGAGTTAGTGGATGAAAGATAGCTCTGGCTTGTTTCGGAAGTTCGAACTATTTATGACTTGTTTACAGTTAACCCTTTTCACTGCCTCTTACACGCAAACGCGGTAAGAAAAAAGTGACATACTTGATGTAGAAGTTGCAAGTGAGCTTTAAAAAAACCACAACGCGTACAATGACGTCACACAGTGCAGAGATAGAAATAGAAGATGATTGAGATGTAAATGCAGCACAAGAAAGACAAATACGTATGGGGAAAGAATCCGTGCTGCATTTGCTTCTTAATCTTCTGCTATTTCTATCTCTATGTATCCTTTCTATTTCTGCGTATGCATAGCATGATCATCAAGATATTTGAAGGACGTAGATGACTTCAGACCACTCAGACATTCGCTTTTTCAAAAATATGCCTGTTTTTCGTAATTATCTAGTGGCTTTCGTTTACTTTTCGTTTTTTTGGTAGAACAAGAAAAAAATGCTTCTTAGCACAGGCCTTTATTTACATGTTGACAACATGTAAATATGTCATGCTGCCCTTTACTTAAGTCATGCTGTCATCGGTATTAGTCAAGTTGTCATTATTTGTTTCGCCCCTAATCATATGTATTTTATACTCGTAGATCAATGGAAGTGGTCAAAATACAGATCTTTTGTTGTCTCATAGAGCCTAAATAATAAGATATAAAATATATAAGATATAAAACATAGAGCCTGAAAAGACGGTTGCTTATTAGATATTGGCGGTTAATGAAATGTCTTGCAGCGCGCACCTCCTCTTGGCAGTGGACATAACGCATTTTTAATTGAGGAATCCTACAACTAAGACGTTAATAGTTATTTGCAGACCATACTTTTATTTGATGCGCTTAGCGGGATATTTGCCAAGAACTGCAAAGTTGGGAAAAGGTAAATTCCTTTACATTCAATTATTAACATGCTGATGTTATCAAATGACTGTCATCATTTGATTGTCAAAACAGGACAGGTTTGCCAGTTTCAGAAAGATAGTTTGGTATGTAAGCATGTGTTTCACAGCTTTCTGGGTGTCTGGGATCTACTTGAGATAGACAGTTGGTCTCATGAGTTTTGTGACCAAAGCTAGAGGTGTCCTAGTCATCACCGAAACAAACCAAAACCGGGAATTTGCAAAGGAATTCTTTCGATCTGATAGACAAATGTGATGGAATATTTATTTTGAAAATATGCATGTATCTATCACAGCACAACATGTAAATAAAACTATGAAAATAGTATGTAAAACTATGATGCAAGTATGTGAATTTGCGTAGAATAACGAAAGCTTTTAATGAATCGAGATGTTGATAATTGCATAATCCTATATGATAACTTATAGTTATATTATATAGGAATTGGAAAATGTACCTTTATTAGCAAAAAAAGTCTTGATGTAGAAATTCCTGACGGCGAAGCCTTGTCTTGCTGCGTTCCGGTTCAGCCTTGAGGTGCTATAGTTTTTTCACGAGTATTTATTGATGCATTTCAAAAGTATGAGCGGGTCATGTGCTACAAATGAATGACATCGTATTTATTAGTCAAAGAATTCGAGGCATCAATCCATACTGGCTTGCCTGAGACTCACGGGAGGCCTATTACTGAGTTGCTCAGAAAATTGATGTTGGATCGGTGAAACATTAATTTTTATTCGTGAGTGAGGTGTATTGCATAATGTTAATAAATAGGCCCCAGAAATTTAGATGATAATACACACAATTTGGTAATACTCATATACACACATTTTCCGTTGAATTTTTTATTACATTGTCACTTTCACTGATTTTCGTGAAGTACGTGTAACTAGGCAAAACGTCGATATGTATGATAATCATTTTGCATCCAGCAATAAAGATACTAATATGATACTGATGTGATCGGATAGGTGTAGCCTGTGTTTATATAACCACCTGAAACTTTCTGAGTTATAGATTGAAGAATACTAGATATCTACCAGTGATGCACTATTTTGTGAATAATTGCACTGCCACATACATTGCTGCAGTCAAAGTAGATTGTGTCATACTTCAACCACTATATATTTTCATAGCTTCAGTGTGCTAAGCTCTGCAGAGTCAACTGTCCCATGTGCTTCAACAACTCTTGGCTTCTGGTGAATACATCATCAGAAAAAAGGAATGCTCACACAAAATTCAACTAGAGATTAGTGGTGTCAACGATGAAAGACAATGAGAACCTTGCATCGTAAAGTTTGGACTTGGTTGCATATTTTAGAAGACGTGCATGGAGCATGATCTTGATAATTGGTCTTTTAGATTTATCCATTATTATCATCTACCGTCACTTTTCATTAATTTAGATTAGGAGTATGTATAAATATTTGCACCGTAAAATTTAGATTGAAAATGTACCAATATGTCTCCTAGGAGCCAGTTTTGATCTCTGGAATTTACCTCCGTATTGTACCTGAATCTTAGAATCTACATCGTTTCTGGCAACATAGGCTGATAATAATCGCAAAATGATCATATCATATTGTCGCCATGGATCAATTTTCTTGTTTGTGTTTCTTGATGATGTCATTGAGCGAACGGAGAAGCGCTGTCAAGTTGAACGTGACATGGAGTGGGAGATTAGTAGATAGCATTTTGTGCTTTTCTGAAATACAAGTATATCACCAAGATATTGTAATATTCATAAACTAATATTATCAATTAATTATCTGTTACGTTTAATTGTCTATAATCTGGTTTCAAAACTTAACTTCTTTATTCATTCAGTATAATTTGAGTGGCTTGTTTTAGCATCTGAATATAATTGATTGTACGTATAATCTTTGATCCGTCGAAATAACGGCGTGACAAAGAATTAGCTGTTCACACGCAACAATGAGAGCGAAAATCGGATTAGCAATTAAATAATTATTTAAACGAATACATGCGTCTAAATAGCCTCACTATTTATTCATGGCTATTCGCGCCTCAGTGATCCGGTTATTCCCACGCACCGATCCATGCGGATAATCATTTAACAATGGAATCGTTGCGCTACGTTGAGTCTAAATAACCTCACTATAGGCAATCGGCTGTTTGCACGCCATTTGGCGGCAGAATAAACCTTACATCAATTTTTTTTCTGACGATGAATTTTTCCCGTTTTTTGACTTAAGATCTAACAGCCCTAACCTTCACGTGTGTTAAACTGGACCATTTCTTGACTTTCTTATTGCTTGAGAATTGCTACATAGTCGAAATTAGACGTCTTAATAACGTAAAATGACCTTCAAATAGGGAAAAATTGAGATTTTTCATGCGATCAAGACATGCTACAAACCAGAGTTCAACATATTTTAGACTCGAGAAATTGACACAAATAAACCCATACCAGGTGATGAGCAGCATTAAAGTTTCTTAAATCTCTTGCCACATAAATTCCTCACTCGAACTTTCATCTCAACTGTGTACTTTCGCGGCCATCAATGTCTGCGACAAGAACTTCCAACTTACTATTTTTGCTATCATTAGCTGCTTCTGAATTTTCCCCTACAATTCTTGCGAGCACTTTACGTTTTCTTCAAGGTCACAAAGGGGTAATCCTTTGAAAATTCTGATGCCATCTTGTGTTCACAGGTACAGGTCAAATTTCTTCACCATCGATGTGATATCGCACTGGAATAACTTGACGTTTGATGAAGCCGCTGTCACAACTATTCCTCAATTCAAGACCAGTATTGCTTCTCATTTCTCGCGCATGGAGCAATGGTAGAGTGCAACGAAGATATTGTGACACTTCAACCCACGACTCATCTGTCTTCTGCATAGCGTATGATCGAGTTAACATATTTGTCACTTTATGTTATGTTATGCTCTCTTGTAATGTACTTGCTTTGTGTTTTGACAAATATACTTATTATTATTATTATTATTCAAATTTTATACTGAAGCGAGCGCGGCATTTCTTTCTCTTTGACCATCAACCTTCCACCTTGAGCAATTTCCGTTGATGTTCTGCCATATAACATGAAAATACGATTTTTGAGCCAAGATACTAACCAAGTTGAATAATTCATATGATTTTCTGCGGAGAATGTGAAAACATTCTATTGGACTACGTTTTAACTCAAAGAGTTCGTTCATTAGTTGTTCAACTCGCTTATCAATCGAGACTGTCTAGGTCATTCATCAGAGAATGGGCTCTCGCATATACATCGGATATTTTGATAGCAGCTATATAATATTCATAATCGAATGATGCATTACTCAATTTGATAGGCCATACTTTGAAATTCGACCTCTTGGTTGATATTAGCGTGGAATGGTCCTTTTTTCAAAATCCGTTTAGTGACAAACTTCAAATTTGTGCTATTCCCATACTCGTCATTGGGTGAGCCATCATTCCCCTAACTTGAGGTCAGACGATTTCGAATCTCGGATCAGACGAGGTCTTGTCTCGTTTCTGCACCTGTTCTCACAGCAAACAGTTACAACTTTCTAGAAATCCCATTTATTGACATGGACGAAAGCTGAAAAATTACATGACCCACGAACTGTTAATGAAAGAAATAGATGCCGTTTTTTATGTTTGACGCTTGCGTTTGTATTATTCAACATTAACTAAAATGATTAATGAATGAAAATCTAGGCCTTTGATCAATGTTGAGGGAGATATAACAGGTGTGTAAGACATTTGAATAACTTGCATCAAAAGTATGCTGCATTATTGTGTAACATATTCAATACTACTTGTCAGTTTTAAGAGTAGAATCTGAAAAAATAAGTAATTCAAGATGCTCTAGCTCATAAACGGAGCATATGTGCACGTTCCTTTCAGAATCTTAATTATCAGCTTCATAGTGTAGATGACAATAACTTTCATGTAGATCCGAGTAATCAGTCAATGGGAAATGATAATCAAAAAAATGGCCTTTTTGTTATTTTCCAATAAAATTCAAATATCGTTGACCTCCAGTTTGACAAAGACTTGCAGTAGAAACTTTCTATTGGTACCAGCTCTTATCAGTTATTGTGCCTAATGTATAGTGAAAATATCATTGAGTTTGTAGTAAATCTTCAGGTAGTCATTTGACCATGAAATTGAGTTAGTTTCGAATTTAAATTTCAAATGATGTGCAACATTGAAAATATATGCGAATACCGGTATATCATAAGTTTACAAAATCATAGTATTTTCGAGATTAATTTTCGTCCTTAAGAGGCATACTAAAAATAGGCCTACAATTTTAGTCAACTTTGAGAAGCTGCATCTCACGATTGAGTGATGATATCGGGCTGGAAACCGATATGCACACTTAGCTACACTATTATAATACACCTGTAAATCATTGCGATGATAGCTTACATAGTTTTGAGATATGGGTCCTCAAGCAAACGGAAATTTCAAAAAAATGAAAATAAAAGATTGTTTTTTTCGAACATAGTCTTCTTCAGAAGGCTGCAGCTCGGAAAGTATGTCGAGTTTCTCGATTGGCCAAGTAAATAAATTTAGTAATCCATTATCAATTTGCGATTATATTCGACGAGAATATACAAAAGATGTAAGATTTTTTTCGGCTGCGCAACGATTTAGGAAACATATGGCGTATATAAACTATATAAACGTATGTAGATGACCACATACTAGAATAATCTATTATGCCCAAGAAAGCATACATTGAAGCATTGCATTAGTGTCTGCGTTGAAATTCATGTCTTGAAGAAGTATTACTGAAATAGGAGATGAAAATTTTGATTTTCTCGAGAGTAGTGTAGACCTGCCATCCAACAAAGTCAAACATGGCAGCAGTAACACTAGGTTCCATGCTGATAGTCAAATTATATTCTCGGTATATTGTGATGTAGACGGGAATCGCAATTTTCATTTATAACGCACGGCAAGAAAGAAGCCCCATGGATGACACTCTCTATTAAGGTGTTAATTGATAAAAGATACCACGCCTATTGAAGTCAAAACTGGACCTTATTTAACCATTATAAATTGAAAGTGAGACAAGAGATCTATAAAGCTAAACGTACGTGGGGTGCCAGAATGATAGAGAAGCATTCCATTTGGCAGGTGTACAAGTTGGTTACTTCCAAATGTGTTTGTAATAATTGGCTTCCGAACATCGACCCACTTCAAAATGTGAATTCTATTACTGAAATGTTGAACCAGCACTATTCAGATAAACTTATTGTTGATCCCATGGAAAAGGACAATTTGCCCAATTTTCTGTTCCATTTCAATTTCATATTGCTGAAGTATATGGTTGACTTAAAAATATCAATCCGAGAAAGGCAACAGGTTCGGATCAAATCCCTTCTATAATATGGTTAAAATTTGCTGATTTACTCTGTGAGCTGTTGTGTACTATCTTCAATCACTGCTTGAAAGTTGCTAATATACCTGGCACGTGGAAGTTAGCTAATATCATTCCAATACCAAAATCCAATCCTCCAGTGATGTCCAATACAAGGCCCATTTCATTGCTTCCAATTCCGGAGAGAATTTTTGAGCGTCGTGTCCTGTTAATTACAAAGTTGAGTTATTAAAATTTCAGAACCAGTACCAATATGGATATCGGCCCAAAAGTTCTACTACATGCGCTTTGCTTCATCTACAGGATTTTATAGCAAAAAAATAATCAACATCGTGATGTTTGTAGCTGCCATATTGTGACTATTGATTTCGAAAAGGGATTTGATAAAGTTTCGCAGAGGCTACTTCTGAATAAGATGTTAGAAAGAAAACTTGATCCATTTTTGATTAAATTTATTTGTAATTACCTATCAAATCGACAACAAAGAGTGAAATGGAAAGATCAATTCAGCTCTGTACGTGAAGTTACCAGCGGAATACTCCAAGGTTCCTCGTCTGGTCCACCACTCCTTGCTTTCTTTATTTCCGATCTTGAAGCACATCTTGACCGGAATGATGGAGTCATGCTTATTAGTTATGCCGATGATCTCACTTTATGCGGCGCAGTTAATAAATCCATGAACTTCAGTCCCTTGTCCACTACCTTGGTGGATCTAGAACAATGGGCAATGATCAAAAAAATGGTTATAAAACAAGAAAAATGCCAGCAAATCTTCGTTTCAACCGACAGGAACTTTATTAAAACTGCTTTTCAGTTACATGATATTCCTTGTAGGAAGAATATTCGTCTTCTTGGTGTTTATGTGGATGAGAAATGGAACTAGAATTCTCATGTCAATGCTGTCTGCAAAACATCATCGAAGCTCCACTTTCTTCGGCAACTAAAATTCTATAAGAATAAAGATCAGCTATGTCGTGTATATTACAGCTGCACACGCTCTGTATTGACATATTGTTCCCTCTTTTTACGGATTTATCCAGGCATAATATCCATCACATTGAGCGAATTCAATCTCGATGCCACTAAGTAATCTGTCGTACGTCACAATGTGAGTGTGCTGCTTTTGTACCTCTTGAGTACCGGCGCATAGTTCATGGATTCAAGATGCTCGAGGCCGCAGTTAATGACGATTCCCATCCGTTACATCATCTCGCACCTCGTGTATTGCCGACCTCATGGAAGTTTGATATTCCTTTCTGTAGAACATTGATTCGAAGAAACTGCTTCATTGTGTTGTGACAATGGCCAAGTTAGCTAATAGTAATTTCTCGATATAACTTAAATACTACCACTACTGCTTCCGTTATCCCGGCATTTCTTATGTTCATTTTCTTTTTGGTGTTTACCCTATGCTTGCTACATTGCTTATTAAGACATCGTGAACTTGTAATTTTATGTGCTATGGCATGTCTCTGTACAGCCTCTCGATTTTCATTTGAGGCATAATCATATATACGCTATTATTACTATTATTATTTTCCGGTGAATCGCGAAATTAGTCTAAAACAAATATTTCAAGTTTATGCATTCAAACCCTAGTCTACCAAATTTCCGTTTTTTGGTGAGATCTTATAGGACTCCGTAGGTGTAGGAATCAGTTGCTGCCGCTTGTTGGGCTCCACTCTGTTTCCTTCGACAGTGAAAATACTGTTGTCTTCGCTGAATAGTTGTAGGTTCTTCAATCTCCATTTAAACTGGCCTTCCAACACAGACCCTCGTCATAGGAATTATAGAATTCATTATCCTACAATATCTAAATAGTGTCATACTTTTATGTCAAGAATTCAAAAGCCTTTGGGCTTATTGCACTTGATAGAATCATATAGATATTAGTTGCCAGACCAATATTCGGTCATGTCATTTTTATTTTGGATTGTACAAATGACATGTATGATTGTGTATACAGATCACTACATTTATTTGATTCAAAATTCAGTTGTGTTCTAGATAAGCACTACTAATACGCGCATGTAATTGAGAATATTTACGGCAGTTGTCATCAATTTCAAAAGTATGCATCAAAACCATTAGCATCGGTAGAAACATCGGCATTTCTGCGAGATATGGTAGAAAAGTTGCCGATTATCGACCGATAATCCCTAATTCTACAGATCAATTGCTGATTGGAAAATGTGTTACTTAATTTATACCTATGAAGAAGAGAGGCAAGTAAATTCTTGTAGTTGATAGTTTGAAACATGGCAGAGTTATAAGTGGAAACTTAATGATGTCCTCTGGAAGCCATAAGCTCCAACACCTCAATATTCACATGCAGTTTGAATCCTAGCAGAGATTTAAGACGAAATATATACTGTGCGGGTAGAAGAAACATTCGGCAGCTCAATAGCGACACCACAAACGTAGTCTAATCTTTTTTTGGGGGAGGGCAATTGTATTCTTCTTATCATATCCACCAGGAAAATGAAATGCGGGAACGAATTGTGTAACAACGGCACATACTGCGTGGAGTTGATTCCAATTTTTAGTTCATTTTAAGTTGACAATGGACTTCTAAATTCTTGTCAAGCTTCTTGACACATGTAATATCAAAAAATGGATTTCTCAGAAATGTCGGTTAACTATGTTAAGTTTTAATTATATTTGTCTCAACAGATATTCTTTCTAAAAGGCGTTTTCAACAGCAAACTAATGCTGCTTGTTCTCATTGAGAAATAGGAGTCTTTCATTAGTTCAGTGTCATATAGACAGAACTTTCTTTCTATGAGGTTACATATTTAACCAAGTTAGCAAATTAGATATATGTTGAAAAATAAGTGCAAACTTGGAGTGGTAGGATACCTCAGTAAATGTTTGATGGCCGCTCAGTGCAGAAGGTCCACAGTAAGAATATTTCCATCTGGGAAGGTTCCGCCACTGTTGTCTGCTTACCTTCACCTGATGTGTTATTTCGAAGCTACCATTTCCTTAACTCAGGGTGCCGACAGTCCTTTAAAAGTCCTTTATCGTAAAAGTAGTCCCTAAAGTCCTTTAAAAGCCTTTATTTTCATTTTTTATATAATGAACGATATTTGTTGTCGAACGATTTATTCATTATCTGCGATATTTTTGCTGTCTGTTGTAAATCTATATGTCACAAACAACAACAACCTCATATTTCCAATTTTATGCTCTCTACCCTTTCCAGTTTGAGAATACTATTACCAACCTGACAAGATTGGGTTGCAGGGAACGTTTTTTCGGATCGTATTCTCTCAATCGAAAACGCATGAAAAAGTTCGAACAGAAAGTACATTGAAGTCAAAGAATATCTGATGGTGAGAGCTGACCAATTATGCACGACAGTCCATCTTTCTGTATTAAACGCTTCTTCGGTGAAGATGAAGAATTGTGGAATCAACTGAGACTTGGCAATTATTTCTCTACTTACACGTATATCTATATGAATAAAAAAACTGATATCCAATCCAGTATCATAACCATATCGTCGCTACGGCGTACAAGATGATAGTAACATATCTCCGCATTGTTCTTGTCATTGTTCATTTGCATGGATCAAGAGTATGCCCATCACACGTTGTCCACGGAGCTTTCCAATTTGCATTTAACAAATCCGACTGGGGCTTTCCTCATTTTTGAATGCATTAAAATCTAAGCAACTCTTTGAACACATAAAGAGCCTAAGGACTCTCCCAAACGTCGAGGTGATTTTATTGACATAACCAAGTCTGAAAAATTCGGTGGAAAATTCTGCTCAACACGTTGGGTTGAAAACTCATTGGCTGCCACAACTGCAATTCAGGCGTTTGATCATTACAAAAGTACATTCTTTTGAGAAAGTGAAGATCGGTGTAGAGGATCCACTTATGTTGGCAAAGCTAGGATTTTTTGCTGGTTTATCTGCCGAGTTGGAGGCGTTCTTAGTGTATTGCCAAACTGAAACACCGATGCTCCCATACTTGCATGGACACTTATACAATTTGCTGCATCAGCTGCTCAAAAGGATCGTCAAGGAAGAGATCATAACAAGAGCCACAAGCTTAGGAAAATGGCAAAATTGATCTGTCAACTGCAGAAAATCTAAAATCGATCTCAAACGTCAACTTGTACTTCATGGCCCACGATGGTTTGAAAAGAAAGAAATTGAAAGAAGGCCGTATCAACAGCTTCAGGCGTGATGCACGGGACATTCTCGTAAATTTAAAAAATAGAAGAATGTATAACAGCTATCAGGAGTTGGATGTTTCATCAC
The DNA here is from genome assembly GCA_907163375.1 of Prostheceraeus crozeri. Taxonomy (NCBI): domain Eukaryota; kingdom Metazoa; phylum Platyhelminthes; order Polycladida; family Euryleptidae; genus Prostheceraeus; species Prostheceraeus crozeri. The sequence continues at coordinate 12,548 of CAJQUW010014225.1, read as the reverse complement.
AATTTAAAAATCAATGATGACAAAACTGAGGTTATGGTTATCGGATCACGTCAACAACTTAAAAAATCCATTATTACGTCGGTGACAGTTGGGGAAATCCTGATCCCACTAAAACAGCGGGTACGAAATCTTGGAGTGGTAATGAATCAAAATTTGACGACTGAAAATCAAGTAGCAACAATGTGCAGAAAAGGTGTTTTTCATCTAAGGAGATTTCAACCGATTGCGAAGTTGCTGAATACTGAATTATTGACAACAATTATTCATGCTTTTGTTACTTCCTCCTTGGACTATTGCAACTCACTACTCATTGGGGCACCACAATGCCAACTGCACAAATTACAAATAATTCAAAACTGGGCAGCAAGACTAATATTGGATTGTAGAAAGACGGACATGCATATAATTGAAATGATGAATAAGCTCCATTGGCTTCCTGTTCACAAACGAATTAAATACAAGGTATGTCTTCTTGTATGGAAATGCTTTCGTAGGATGGCTCCTGATTACTTAATCAAAGATCTTACGGTCTATCAACCATCACGATCTGGTCTTAGAAATCATGATGATTTTTCACTATCACAGATAAAAACATCAAATGTAACGCATGGTGATAGGAGATTTTCTGTTTTCAGAGCTATGGTATGGAATAAGTTGCTTTACAATATTCGCTCAGCAACCTCAATTGCAACTTTTAAAAACTATTGAAAACATTCCTCTTTTGTAATGTGCTTAATGTATAGCCGCTTGAGACTTTTTGTAAAGCGGGATAAAAATAAAGGAATTATTATTATTAAATGTCTGCCAAAACTTGCTGTGTCGTATCCCGGTCCATTCTGATATAATCACTGGGGCTAGCGCTCTCTGTCCTGAAGATATCTCTTTTTCGTGAATGATTATCTCCTTTCCCATCTGCAGTGAAATAGTTGATTGATAGCATCTTCCGTCGTGTACAGATTACGCTTGTCATAATTGTTTGCGAATTAAGGCTAGATATGATGGGACACAGACCGGTCCTCTTGAGAGGTAGATTAAATTTCATGAATAGTTAGTCACCAATTGGTCCATTTATAACAAGTCTAGTTCCCTACTTGATTTTCTTCATGGAGTAGTTCCAGGTGAGACGCTGTAGGTCGATTCTATCAGGTTCAGTACCTATACTATAGTTTCTTATGTATTTTATTTTATTTTCTTCAAAGTTCATTACAAATTTATTCATTACCGTTATATTTTGCACAGTAGGCTTAATCTTAGTTTATTTTATGTAGTTAACTGAGATTCTTAGAGGATGATGATTTTCATTTAAATTTGCGCAACAAATAAGCACTACAGAAGCGATTTTTTGTAGACTGATTGGTCACCTGGTCAGAATTCTACAATTCATGCCCATCGAGGTTGGCGAAATCAAGCGAAACTATTACAATCTCATTGTATCAAGTTTGTTTCTTCAGAAAGTGAGGGAATTCGACAGGAGGAATACATACAATCGGCTTGATGATTTTTATTCCAGTCAGTGTCGGGATATATTGTTTGGTCATCTGTTCGGCATCAGCAAAGCAGGCGGACTGATGAAAGTAAAGATAACATAGTCCACTGTCGGAGATTCAGACAAAGGCTTACCGACGCTCATCGGAAAGACGCCGATGAAATTGAGGCATGAAGGCAAAAAAATGCGGAGCAACGGAAAGCTGAGGAAGCGTTATCGAAAATCAAAGAAAAAGAACAGAAACTTGAAATTATGGCAGAAGAACTGCATGCCCAGAGGAGTGGATACGAATCCATATTGAAGAGAGTTCTTCCGTAGCAGAGTTGATCTTGGAGATCATCATCACTGAGTAATAAGATCTGACGCTTGTTTTTTATTCTCTTTGTATATAAATGTTGCTACCACTTTGCTAATATGATCTCATGGAATTGAAAAGCTTGTTTTTACTTGAATTGAAAAAATAGTCCTTCAAAAGTGTCGACATCCTTTTAGCTTGAATAGCATAGCTCAGTTCTCTGAGTGTGGCGGGGATGCGGACGAACATATATTTTTATTCATAAAGCTGTATTGTCATGTTTGACACCTGTCGTCACAATTACATGTCACTCATGCCATTCGGATATATCTATGCTCGCCAAATGACTATTTGCTTTATGTGAATTGGTGTAAATTATTTTTCAGATGTGTGATTTCGAAGGTAAAGTTGCTTTAGTCACTGGAGCTTCTTCGGGTATTGGTTTCAAAACTGCACTTACTCTGTCTTCTCGTGGTTGTGCTGTGGCTGTTGCTGGAAGGAATGAAATAAATTTAGGAAAACTTCGTGACGAATGTCTCGCAGCCAATGAGAAAGCGAAAGTATTACTGCTGGTCGGTGACGTTACAGTTGAAGCTGACGTTGAGCGAATGGTAAAATCGACAGTGGATAATTTCTCTCAGTTAGATATCCTAGTCAACAATGCTGGGATCATAGCGAAAGGCAGCATTGAAACTACAAGCTTGGAACAATTTGATCTTGTAATGAATACCAACGTCCGATCCGTCTATCATTTGTCAATGCTGTGCGTTCCACATTTAATCAAGTCGGAAGGTTGTATCGTCAACGTGTCCAGTGTTTCCGGAATGCGATCCTTCCCCGGTATTATTTCCTACTGTACTTCTAAAGCAGCTGTTGATCAAATGACACGCTGTATGGCTCTGGAATTGGCATCAAAACAAGTCCGTGTGAATAGTGTCAATCCTGGAGTGATTGTTACCGAGGTTCATAAGAGAGGTGGAATGTCAGATGAGGAGTATGAGCAATTCCTTGAAAAATGCAAACAAACGCACGCCTTAGGACGACCTGGAACAACTGATGAAGTTGCTGAGGCCATTTGCTTTCTAGCTGATAAGAAGAAGTCAGGATTTATGACTGGGAACAACATTCCTTTGGATGGAGGAAGGCACGCAATGTGTCCACGATGACAACTTATTAATCCCTTGATGACAACTTATTATTGTCCAATATAGTTGGAAAATTACTCAGCTATTTTCACTTGATTTAATGTATTGTGTTGAAGATTTAAAGGTGTGGCTCGGCCGAATTTCACATATTGCTTTTGTTCTCTCAGTTAATAGTAGCCACATTCATGATCCCTGTTCGCCACATCACTTCATCTACATGCAGTTCATTAACGTTGAAGCGCAGGAGCGTGGAAAAGTTTCGTGATGACGTCAACGGGGACACGCTCTTAACGGATAGAGATTGACGCATCGTGCATGCAGATATTGCCCTGACACTGTCTTGTCTGATAGGGAAGTTTGATTAAGCTCATATAGCCAAACATATATACTATTTCCAAGTGGGATTCTTATAATCCAAGGTAAGTATATTTTCGGGGAAACACCACCTGTTCTCATAAAATGGATGGATTGTCACGAGCTTTCGACCGCTGTCTGCTGTCTTAATCATGCAAAGTAAATTTTGCGTGTAGAAACTGAACATGCATTCAAGACTGACTACATCTTATCACGTGATATAAAATTACAGGTTTGCACCTTAACAGTTGAGGGTAAGTTGAAACCAAATGTCACTATATATGTTTCAACTTATATTCAAAGTTCGGGTTTGAGTTTGGATTGACGTGGAAAGTGGTCGGATCGGGTTCTGGCTCGGGTTTCAATTCATAGTTGTTGCACATCTCTACTCTCCGTTCATTAAGTAGCGAATGAATTTATCTTCCCCACACTTGTCCATGATGACGTCATCATTAATTCTGCTGTGAGTAAACGACGCTATTTAGTATGGTGAGAAATGTCACGTTTAACTCAGGAGACGACAGAGATAAGATTGAGACGAAGTCAAAAATTCGACCGAACTACACCTGTAAGTACTGTTTTCATGTGAGGTGTGCTCACACAGTGCGATATCTCCAAAAGATCGTAGAGTGCCGGTGTGCCTTGGCTTGGATTAGGAAATTTTCCGTTATAGTGACGTGTCAGTGAGGTTCGGAAAGGCCCAACCTAGCTAATGACATCAGTTCATATACAGCGAAGAATCTAGTGGACTGTACAACAAGCAGGTTGATCTACTCATATTCATGCAGACTTACGGCTGGTTTCAAATGGGTCGCGCACAGAATTAGATTCATCTGCGTGCGCTTCGGTTTCCTAGAAAGGAAGAGTTATATGTAACCTTAATATCGAAATGGCACATCACAGAAGTAAACAACTTGCTCCTTCTCGAATGGATAATTCGTGTATCACTTGCTATTGGAAATGGCAAACAATAGGCTGTCAGCTAAGGACACCAGAGCCAGTGAGAGATGCGTGCATGCTGTGATATCACTTCGCACACACCAAAACACACATCGATGCCTGTCTTCGATTCAGTGTATGCACTGTGCAGTGAGCAATGCCGAGGAGAGGATATGAAAACATCAAGTGAACTGATTTTCGTGCGCCTGCTACTTTCTTTAATAATGGTCGGAAGCGCCAACATTGTGGAGAAAACTTGTGCGCAATGATCTGAATTCTTCGAATCTGAAGGAATTGTGGCAATCGAAGCACTTTGCTGGAACTCACATTAATCCGCTAGCGACGCACGACATTTTTTCATATCTCTGTAAGGTATAAGGAATTCCTTTTTGCCCACTTAATAGGTTCCTCGATGTGCCGTCAATTTCGTATTAATCACACTTCTACGTAACACCGTCTTCCGCAACAGCGCACTCTGATTGGTCAATGTTTCACGCATCTGCGCTTCAACACTCATAAGACGGTTTCCAATCAATATCTGCCGCTTTACCGCGCGTATCACCCTTTCGACGTCGCTTGCAATGCAGTGCCCATTGTGACTTCAAATATTGCAGCGCCAATAAATATGATAATTATTGAAAGATAATTGTGACGTCAATTTTCACGCGACAGCGCAGACAGTGAAGCGACCTACGACCCATTCGAAACGAGCCTTTAGTCGTGCAGCTTGTTGTTAACAATATAGCAGCTGATCGGACTCGAACTTACTGCTCCAGGTTATCTTAAACTGTCGTTCCACCAACTGTTAACCGACTGTTTTCACCATCACACTTATTGTCATACATGTTGTCGCATGACAGCGTTCAGCAATTATGATCAGTGAATAAATTTTTCATCATTATTGTAACTGCCGATATTAAAACCAATAGCGGAGATCGATGTTCACCAAAGCTTCTGAAGTAATATTGTAAATGCAATTAGCAATAAGAGATAAACATCTTGAATTTCTCAATTAACTTTAAGAGATGAAAAGTGTCAGGATGCCTTAGGTTTGGCTTACAAAAATGTCTACAGACTGGAATTTTGCAGTAGTTGTGGCGTTTTCGAGCCGCACTGACCAACTAATCGTTGTAGGACGAAGCAGTGATTTTAGTGATTATTAAAGTGCTCATTTTCACATATCGGATCTGTGTTGTAAAGGAATAAAGGCAGTAGGGATGATTTAATTTTATGAAGATGTCTAAATATTATCTTATTTTGTCACCAGTGTGCATCATTCACAGCAAGTACTTGCATGCACGAAGCAGTAAAGTTGTGACTCTAAAGTTCTGATATTTATTTATCTAAATTCATTTAAAAAATTATTTATCTAAAATACCTCTGCCGTTTCAGAAGAAGTACTTAACTTTTCAGTTAGTCACGCTCAGAAAAGCTATTGCAATGTCTTTTCTGGTTTTAGATGATGAATGCATTGTTTTCAGCTTCGCATGATGCGTGCATAAGAAGCTGGTCTTATAACTACTGGGCCAGAAGTGACTACGTTTCAAATATTGCTTTATTCATAATATCAAAATCACTCAAATATCATTCAAAAGCTCAAGTATCATATGGATCTACCTGCAGGCCGTTAATGTCAATGAACAGAGTCTTCGGAATGTACGATTGTGGATTCTTCGGAGAAGTTCTTTATCAGCATTAATTTCTTCGAAAGCTTGTCTGACAGTCACTTTGATGTCATTTCTTGTTTGCGGGCTCTCATGGTGAACTTTTCTTTTTATCATACCCCAAAGGGCATTGTCACAAGAAGTCAGGTCAGGGCTGGTCATGGGACTGGGCCGAATTTACCAACCCATCTCTCATCGAAATGCGTATTCAGAAATTCTCGATTTGTTCGGTAAGTGTGAGAAGGGGCGCCATCCTGCTGGAAGTGGGCGATTTCACGAATGCCTCGTCTCGCAAGATCTGGTATGAACTCAACCTCCAGCATTTGGAGATACTGATTAGAGTTCATACTACTTTCAATAAAATATGGACCAATTATATACTTCTGAGACATCGCTGCCCATACCATAACGTTGGGGGATGTTGATGCACATGTTCCCGAAAGTGAGGATTTTCATTAGACCACATGACCACATTCTTGGAGGCACATTCACACGAGAAAACAGTTTCTTTCACATCCATGAAGATTGATACTTCTCAAGAATAGCCGTACAACATTCAACACGATTCTGATGATCTTCTTCACTTAGATATTGAACAAACGTGGGTTTCCAAGCTTTCAGAAGACGGTCTTTCTTTAAAATTCGACGGATTGTTGTTCTCGGTATATTGAGTTCACCACTAAGTCTTCTTGTTAATGTTATTGTCTTGGTGTCCATCGTAGCTCTAACGCAGCTTGAACTCCTCTTTCATTTGGGCGACCGCTTCTTCGTCTATCCATGATCATTCCTGTTTCGAATAATTTCTCTTCCCAATTCTTGATTAGACGACCTTCAGGTGGTTCAAGATAAAACCGATCTCGAAGTTTATCTCGTAGCTTCATCATGGATTGCCTTGTCCTGTCCGTATCATGCCACTGAGCTGGCGCTAGCACACGATATTCGATTGTGTATTCACTTGTGTCACAACGTTCAGCCATGGCTTCACACACGAATATCGAATAATGAAGCGAGCTGCTATTGTGCACACTTAAAGTGAATTTCATCAATTAAAAACATAGCTATATATGCCTACATTCAAAGTGAATTTCATCAATCAAAAACATAGCTATATATGCCTACATTCAAAGTGAATTTCATCAATCAAAAACATAGATATATATGCCTACATTCAAAGTGAATTTCATCAATCAAAAACATAGATATATATATATATGACTACATTTAAGTGGAGAGTTAAAATGACTGATTCGATTTCTATCAATTTCAATTACATTTGAAATGAGGAAGAGCATCAAAAGATATGGTATATTTGAAACGTAGTAACTTCTGGCACACCCTGTACATGCAAGCAATTTTAGCAGTGTGGATAATAGAATGATTATGAATGTTAATGTTTAGTTACTACCAAATGATGCGCCATTCACTATCACTTTAAATTACTTACTGTGTACATGAAAGTCATGTACACGGGGACTCGAGTCAATAAGTGTTACTCGACAAATCTGCGATCGTATGACGTTTAATTCCGAGAGTTGACCAACTGCTAAAGCAATTGTCATGGTCGTATTAGAGAATTGGATGCATACAAACATTAAATCTGTAAAAGAAGTCGCATAAATTCCTGTAAGAATATTACATAGACATGAAAATTCTCCAGCTTTTCCGGACTTTTGGGTAAAATTCTAATGGGTCACGAGATTCGTAAAACTAGTACAAAAATAAGGGGGGTAGGGGTGCTGTTTAACGTCAAAAAAGTTTCTAATGCATTTGTTGCTAGACTTATCAGAATCTAAGAAGAGGGAACAACTACATGTTAAGAGACATGATCAACATCAGAGAAAAGACTGGTCTATACATATATCCATTTTTCAACTGAGGATGCAACTCAATATTTAATCATTCTATGGACTATACATAGACTGTTTGGAACTTAACAATTGTATTTGCTAACCTCCTCTCACATTTACCGTAATCAGAAGCTTGAACTATCACGAACTGTTAGAAGTCTCGGTAATAACGAACTTTTATGTCAAAGCGAATTTAGGATATGTTTCATTCGCCTTATTGTACCCTCGAAGTGCTCCAAGGTAGCAAGCTATGAAACTGCTCCGAAAGGCAAGTCATCATTCGTTGAAACGAAGACTTTTTCCTGCGCACAGCTGTCTACAACTTTTGTGGAAAAATGACTGTCAAAATTGATTCACCAGCAGGGGAAATCCACTTCATCCTCTCCCTCGCATGCTGAATCAGGAAAAAATTAAATCATGGATTGTGTACCTTAAAAGATCAGAACAATAAAAAAAAACGAAAATTTCAAATGCCTGTTTTTCTGGGTGAATTGACATATTCCCATGTGATGCATGTTCAGAAACAGTCATGTTTTCAATATTTTACTTTCTCAGGAATGTCAGGACTTCGTGGTAAAGTCGTGCTCATCACCGGGGCGTCGTCGGGAATAGGCTACGCCACTGCTCTTCACTTGTCATCATTGGGAGCACAAGTTGTAGCAACGGGACGGAAGTTGGACCGACTTGAAGCTTTGCGAACGGAATGTCTGGCTGCATATGCAGAAGCGGATATTTTGATCTTGACTGGTGACGTCTCAGTTGATGAAGACTTACAGCGGATGGTAGAGACCACGAAGACCCGTTGCTCTCGTCTGGATGTTCTCGTCAACAATGCGGCGGTCTTGGAGTCGGGAACTATTGAAAATACTTCACTGGAACAATACGACACAATGATGAACACCAACTTGAAATCGGCGTTTCGTCTCTCTCAGTTATGCATTCCTCTATTAGCTGAGTCACAGGTAGGGCTTTTGATTTGACGACGTCTGATTGGTTGGTTTTCGATGTCTTCTATTCCTTGTCAGGGAAACATCGTGAACGTCTCCAGTATTGCTGCGAATCGATCATTTCCTGGCATTTTGGCTTATTCAGCCTCCAAGGCTGGTATGGATTCCATGACGCAATGCATGGCGTTGGAATTGGCTGCCCGAAAGATTCGTGTGAACGCCGTGAACCCGGGTGTCATCATTACGGATATTCACCGACGAAGCGGCATGGGTGAGGAGCAGTACCAGCGATTCCTTGAACGTTGCTGCTTCACACACGCTCTTGGACGTCCAGGAACTGCTCATGAAGTGGCGACTGTTATCGCCTTTCTGGCTGATGAAACCAGATCGAGCTTCATGACCGGGAATATTGTACCTGTCGATGGTGGTCGTCAAGCTATGGTCCTTCCGTCCAACATGCAACCGTGATGACATCCCACTCAAGGCACTGAAGTGATGTATGTAATATTTGTGATGTCAACTCTGTCGAGCTTAGTCGTGCAATCAATAATCAATCTTCTCAGGGAATGTGTGAAGATCCCAAAACCAAGTGAGGTGTGACTTATTCACTGTGAACATTCCAACCTGTGTCAGTGAGTGTGATTTATTCAGTGTGAACTTTCCCAGCTTGTGTCAGTTAGTATGATTTGTTCAGTGTGATTATTTTCAGCTTGTGTCGTTAAGTGTGATTTATTCAGTGTGAACTTTAGCAGCTTGTGTCAGTGAGCGTGATTTGTTCAGTGTGAACATTCTCAGCTTGTGTCGTTGAGTGTGATTTATTCAGTGTGAACTTTAGCAGCTTGTGTCAGTGAGTATGATTTGTTCAGCGTTAACATTCCCAGCTTGTGTCGTTAAGTGCGATTTATTCAGTGTGAACTTTAGCAGCTTGTATCAGTGAATGTGATTTATTCAGTGTGAACTTTAGCAGCTTGTGTCAGTGAGTGTGATTTGTTCAGTGTGAACTTTAGCAGCTTGTGTCAGTGAGTGTGATTTGTTCAGTGTGAACATTCCAACCAGTGTCTGTGAGTGATTTGTTCAGTGTGAATTTAGCAGCTTGTGTTTATGAGTGTGACTTGTTCAGTGTGAACATTCCCAGCATGTTACCTGAGCGTTACATATTCAATGTGGACATTCCCGATTTTTGTCTGTGAGTGTGACTTGTTCAGTGTGCACACTCACTTCTAAGTCTAGTCACTTTCCCTCTCATTTGATGTTAACAACGATGCTGAAATGCGCTGCGTTCGTGCATTGCGAAAAATAATTCAAATGTTTTTCTCGGTGCCGGAGCTGATCGGTTCTCACTTGAATTCTGTCAAGCATTAAATACAAACATTAAAGATTCATGTAATGAATCTACTATGCATCAATTTTATGATTCTGTCAAATCGCTTGGAAGATGACACTTGAAAAGTGCTGCAAACGCTTTGTGTTGGCATTGATTTTTTTCAGCGAATTGATCTGTGCCATTTATTCTTTCTGTTAACTTCAATCTTTGTTCTGATGAAATTCTGAATTTGTTTTGTTGATCTCAATCAGATTGTGAGGTGCCATATTTTCATCAATGACTTAATTTTGATAGTATGGAAGCAATAAACATGTGATTGAATAATCTGACTTCTCCTTTCCACAATGTACTCATTTCCCACCACATCTGACAAAAAGTCAAGCATAGCGAGCATTTTGTCAGAACTTGATGGGAACTCGATGGCAGTTTGATGCATGAGAACCATACATTTTGAGAAATGACCGCTGCAGGGTGTCCAATGTTCCTGAATTTCTGCAAATTGATGCAATAGAATTTAATTTTGATACAATGATAAATGAATGTGCATGTGTTTATGATGGAGTAGAATTATTATCCCTTATAGTGAAAAGTATGATCAATAAAGAGATGACAATCATATTTGATTAGCAGTGAAAATGAGTGTTTTATAGCATGAGCGACTGAGCGTAATACCTTCCATGTTCAAGAATGCTTATTCAAAGGAAATTCTTCAAAACCAATAATGAGTAATGGACAAAAGACCGTTCCAGGACACCATAAAATCAAAAAATTAGTACTTTTAAAAACGACATAAATTTATGAATTTAGTCCCTTTTTCAGGTTTTTAAGACCTAAATTCATGAATTTAGTCCATTCAAAAAGTACCATTTTTTGAAAAATGGTACTTTTAAAAACGACATAAATCGGAGCGAAGCTCCTCTGGCTTAAGCCGATTCATGTATTTGAACCCTTTTTCAGGTTATGAAGACCTAAATTCATAAATCGGCTAAAGCCAGAGGAGCTTCGCTCCGAATTGGGCGTTTTTAAAAATACCCAATTTTTCAAATTTTTCAAAATCTCAAATTTGAGAATTACAATTTTCACCCCCAAAATCATGACCGTTCCAGGACACTGAAAATCATAAAAGTTAAGAATCTCAAATTTGTGAATTACAATTTTTACCTTGAAAATCATGACCGTTCTAGGACACCGAAAAAAATCATAAAAGTTGAGAATTTCAAATTCATGAATTTTATCCATCTTTCAGGTTTTTAAAATATATCATGTGACTAGCGGGACATCAAAGATGTCTTCCAGGGCTTCGCCGTTAAAAATATTTCTTTAAAAATGGAAGAAACAAAAGTGGAAGGAACTTCAGAAATGGAAGGAACAAAAATGGAAGGAACTTCAGAAATGGAAGAAACAAAAGTGGAAGGAACCTCAAGAATATATCCTTCGTTATCTCAATTAAACTTTTACGGAGCAGCGTGTCTTCTTTCTTTCTTTCTCTCTCTCTCTCTCGTTCCTGTCTGTTACAGGAATATTGTATTCACAATGACATGCATTCTTTAAAACAATTGCTTGTCTTCAATGAGAATAATTCCCATATGCTTTTAATAAATGACCTTGAACGCTAATGAAAAATACACCAACTGTCGCGCCATGTCGACACATTTATCGACAAACTTTCTGACATCGGCGCGACAGTTGGTGTATTTTTCCATTCAAGCAATGTCGCATGAATGATTGTTATGGAAACCCAAAATGAAGAGAAATGCTCATTCATTTCTCTTCTCTCTCATATTCTATTGTGTTTAATTGTATTTGTTCTTTTGTTTTCATAGAGTGAATGAGATTTCACAACTCGCATTATGCGCTATTGTCTGTGATTTCCTTCACCCCTATCAGCTGAAACAATTTTAGCAGCTGCTACACGCTAATTCTTTTGAGAAAGTTCTGAAATAGATTTTATTCCATTTAAAATGAGAAACATTAGAGACATTCTAAAAATATACGGCAAACAAAACCACATTAAATTTCGATTTAAATGAGATTGCTAAGCAATTGGGAATAAAGAATTGACACATATTGATGAGTAATGACTTACTATTGATAAAAGATGTACGAAACACCAACTTTACTAATACAATGCAACAATGTAACGTTTAAATTTAGATTAAATTAAATCATTTCAAAATTGAATAAGTAGTAAAGAAAGACATCATTAGAGACCAGTTTTAAATCAATACCCCCCTCCCCCAAGTAGTAAGGAAAGTCAGCTGTATAAAAATGTTTTAAATCAATACCCCTTCTGACTAATTAGTAAAGAAAGACATCATTATAGACCAGTTTTAACTCTATACCCCCCCTCTGACTTCTAGTGGCTCCATTAAGAAATTTTTTTATTATAAAATTGTGCAACCATGAAATGGAGTTTTTTACGAATTACATATGGAACACAGAACAACAACGAATTTCGATTTAAATAAGATTGCTAATCAATTAGGAATAAAGAATTTTCATGTTCTACATGAGAAACGAATTACAATTCCGTAATAAAATAGGCCA